>BQNB010001196.1:0-141109 GCA_026074375.1 Tanacetum coccineum
TAGGAATTTATCAATTTTTACGAGTATGTCTCTAACTATCCCAAACGATGCTTTTTTTATCAGATCTACCATTTCCACTAGCATCTCGGTTTCACTAAGGTTTGTTAATTCCAAATACTCAAAAACATTACTAGGTAGAACATTTACACTAGCTCCTAAATCGGCCATATCATAAAAGTTAAAGTTACTGATGGTGTAGGGAAGCATGAAATGTCCTGGATTAGATTCCTTCATAGGTAGTTGATCAATGTCGTTTTCTTCCTAAGAGTCAGAGAGGAAGGATATTCCGTGGAGATTCTTAAGTTTCTTAGGAGAGCTGGGTCCCTCATGTTCAACAATTACTACATTTTCTTGTTCAAAATTTTCCTTCCTAGAACGAAGTTCTTCGGTTAATTGCTCGATCTTGGTTTCTAATTTTTTAAGTGAGGAGTTTTGGTTCCTAGTGTTAATCTTGGTATTTTCTTTAAGCTTCTTAATCCACACCTCCATTTTAGTACTTTTTCATGTAGATTCCTCTTGATGCTTAGTCAATAGTTCTTCTAAGCTTTGCCTCCTTTCACCATATGGTGGATGGTTATCAATCTTAATGTAGTATCCATGTGGTCCTACACAAAACTTTCCTCCATTAATCCCATTAAAAGGTGTTATTCGTCTAAATTCTCCATATCTGACCTCTTCAACTTGTTTAACTTCCTCGTTGAGGGGACAATCCTTGTCGAGGTAAGGTCCTTCACAAATTTGGCATCCAACCTGGATTGCATGAACACTTTCCTTTAGCTTCTTCTTGTCTTGTCCCAGGTTGCCCAACTTATTTACCAAAGCAGCTAGTCCATCATTGCTACTACTGCTTCCAATATTCCTGCTTGTCGTTCTGTCGTGCCATTTTTAAGAATGGCCTGCCATGGTCTGAATCGCTGTAAGAGCTTGGGCCGGTGTCATCCTAGGGATTGGTCCCTGTGAATCAAGCAATTGACGGTTCATAGTACTCAAACCCTTATAGAAGAAGTTTATCTTTTGGTGATTATTGATGTCATGAGTATGGCACTTGTATAGCAGGTTATTATACCGCTCCCAAGCCTGATATAATGATTCGTCTCCTTCTTGCTTAAAGTTGTGAATATCTTCAAGCTGCTTTGCGGTCATGGAAGGTGGGCAATACCTTTGGATAAAGGCCTTTTTGAGGAGATCCCAGGTATTGATAGTTCCTGGGACGAGTCTGTTCACATATCTTTTTGTGGCTCCAGTAAGAGTAAAAGGAAAAACTCGGAGCATGACTGCGTCTTTAGAGACTCCGAGAATATTAAATAAGCCAAAGATACTGAGGACCCGATCAATGTGATCGTGAGCATCCCCGTCTTTGTTTCCGCAGAAAGTGTCTTCCCTTAATTCACGCATAAATTGACTCTTGATTTCGAAATTGACATTGCCTCCGATTTCGGGGTTAACCACGCCTAGTGCTTGGTTTTCTCGTGACAATGCTAAGTATTGTTCCATGGTGAGAGTATCGACGTCTACACCTGCTGTAACACCCCCAAAAATCTCTTACAACGCAGCGGAATACCAAATGGGGTGTTACTTCGTAATACACAGCAATAGATACAAGAGAACGACCTCTAGGCCTTCTAGGCCTTTATTATTCTAATAATTAGATGCTAGAATGTGATAACATCAAATATTTAATACTTTTTGGTGGCAAAATACCCCCTATATTACCTGTAAATGTTTCACTAATACCTGTAAATATTTGTAATTACTATTGTTATGATGTTTGTTTCCTGTTAAATTATGGTTTTGTTAGATATTCCTTGACTATCGTGTAACCCTAAGTTTTGGTAGTACGGGTGATTTGGACCTGACTTGGCCCATTATTAGATTATCTAGTCAATATGGGATCCATCGGGTACTAGGGATGATCTATGACTCCACCCGAGTGTGGAAAACTTTCGAATCACCACTCCTTATCAATCATTTATAATTAAAAGCACTGAACATTTTCAGAGTGGGTTCTTAATAATCTTTATCAGGTTATTAGTTATGTTTTAGGATTAGTTGAGATTAATCACTACAACCTGGGATTATCCTACATCCTATTCTGATTTTGGACTGATTCAGGAATCGCAAGGGAAAAGGGAGGAAAGGAAAGAGTGATTCGGAATCGCAGGAAGTATATGATAGACTGCATATGCATATTCAAGTCTATCGACCTTAGAAACCGCTAATGAAACCATAGTTTAACATTGCACAGGAAAACGTTTTCATAACAATAGTAATAAAGTAACTAGGTTAGCACGTTTTCTCTCTTGATCTCCAACTCTTTTAATTTTCAGTATTTAATTTTATTGTTATTTTTAATTCTTTTTATTTCAAATCAATTTAAACCACTTTTAAAACGTGACATTTCAAATTAAAACTAATTACAACTTAGCTCTTGGGACGACCTCGGATTTTCGATTCTATACTGCCCACGATCGGGTTCTCTGCCCGTTAGTGCGTTGTCAGGTAGATCGAGTTTTATAAATTTAAACCTTGGTAAAAATACATTTTAAAATAAAATACGCATCAAGTTTTTGGCGGCACTGCCGAGGAGCTAAAAATTAGTAATAATTTGAATTTCTGTATATATTTCCTTTTGTAAATATATTCTGCTAGTTTTTCTTGTAAGTTTTCGGATATGGAAGATGATGTTGACATCAGCGTGCTCACCATGGATCAGTACATAGCTTTGATTTCAGATGACATTAAACCAGGCATAGTGAACCTCAAGATTGGCGATGACATCGAATTTGAGATAAATGCAAACTTTATGAGGGAATTAAGAGAAACAAAGACGGGGATGCTCACGATCACATTGATCGGGTCCTCAGTATCTTTGGCTTATTTAATATTCTCGGAGTCTCTAAAGACGCAGTCATGCTCCGAGTTTTTCCTTTTACTCTTACTGGAGCCACAAAAAGATATGTGAACAGACTCGTCCCAGGAACTATCAATACCTGGGATCTCCTCAAAAAGGCCTTTATCCAAAGGTATTGCCCACCTTCCATGACCGCAAAGCAGCTTGAAGATATTCACAACTTTAAGCAAGAAGGAGACGAATCATTATATCAGGCTTGGGAGCGGTATAATGACCTGCTATACAAATGCCCTACTCACGACATCAATAGTAATCAAAAGGTAAATATATTTTATAAGGGTTTGAGCACTATGAACCGTCAACTGCTTGATTCGCAGGGACCTATCATCGGGATGAGACCGGCCCAAGCTCTCACAGCGATTCAGACCATGGCTGATCATTCTCAAAAATGGCACGACGGAACGACAAGCAGGAGTATTAGAAGCAGTAGCAGCAATGATGGACTAGCTGCTTTGGTAAATAAGTTGGACAACCTGGGACGAGACATGAAGAAGCTAAAGGAAAGTGTTCATGCAATCCAGGTTGGATGCCAAATTTGCGAAGGACCTCACCTCGACAAGGATTGTCTCCTCAACGAGGAAGTAAAACAAGTTGAAGAGGTCAGATATGGAGAATTAGGACGAACAACGCCTTTTAACAGGAATAATAGAGGAAGACAAATCTTGGCCGAAACAATCAAGAAATACATCGAGGAAGCCTCTATGAGACAAGTAAAACAAGACGAATGGTTAAAAACTTTTTTCCATAACTTAGAAAAAAGCCAAAACCTCCATGATGAAATCATTCATGGTCTAAGGTCCAGGGTGAAAACTTTGACCAAGGAAGCAGTAACTAAGACAGATAAAAATGAGGATTGCAAGGCAATTTTCACTAATGATGGAGCACCTTTATACACCCCATTTTACTATTCTCCTAAAGAAATCGAGTACTTTTAGGCTAACTCCGGATTTTCAGATGGCGATGAATTCAAAAATGTTACATCAATTCCTGACGAAGATTTGAAACAAACCTCCCTAAAACAAACAACAACCCACTATATAGAACCGTACGTTCCCCCAATTCCTTTTCCTAGAAGGCTCGAACAACATGCCGAAGAAGCATTAATCCATAAAACCATGGAAAGCCTAAAGAAAATTAAGTCAAATCGACCTTTCCTCAAGGAAATCAGGCAATCCGATGAATATCCTAAATTTATGAATGACCTGGTAGCCAACAAGCCATTAACCATGGAAAATGAAGACGTTAGAATAAATCGCAGATGCTCACCCCTTCTCCTTAACCAACTACACCCGAAGGAGAAAGATCCTGGAAGCTTTATCCTACCATGCTCAATTGGAAGGTTAGACTTTAACAATGCTTTAGCAGACTTAGGAGCAAGCATTAGCATCATGCCTTTTTCCATGTACAAACGTCTAGGCATAGGGAAACTTGAAACAATCAAAATGAAAATAGAACTGGCCGATAATTCTAAATGCATTCCGAAAGGGATTGTTAGGAACCTCCTGATAAAAATTGATCAATTTATTTTACCCATAGATTTTATTGTACTTGATGTCTTGGAAGATTTTAGGATGCTTGTCATTTTAGGAAGACCGCTGCTCACAACTACCCACGCTAAAGTTGATGTTTTAAAAAAAATTATTTCTTTAGAAGTTGGGAACGAAAAAGTTATTTTTAAAATGAAAAGTGAGTTACCTGATATAAGAAATGAATCGGTCCTAATGATCAAAAGCAACATGATAGCAGAAGAGGATGAATTAATGAACATAGAATCTGATTTATTCACATACATTACTAATACATGTGAATCATGCCAAATCCTTGCGGTAGACACTGATTTGTTCACCTATGAGGTAGTAACTCAGGAAACATACGATGAAATAACTCATAAGTGTTGCTTAACCACCCAGGAAGCTATTGGAGAAAATACTAAACCCTTTTTAAGAAAGCCACACTGGTGCGCCCCGATCTACCGACAAAATAATGGGATTCAAGAGGTATGGGCATCATGCAACCAATCAAGCGAAGAGTGTAACGAGGGAAGCTCACGCAATAATGAAATTCGATGTTATTGGAAAAGTAACAATGATAACGACCGCACAAATATAGAATGGAATGATCTAAGTTTAAATGATTGGTTAAAAATTAAATATGGGGAAGTTCATGAAACAATGAAAAAGAAAATCCTCACCGAACACTGGAGGAAGCGATTCGGAGTTGATTACGATGACAACAATGACTTTATAACCCCGACCAATGCGGGGATGGTAGAAATAATAAAATACAAGAAAGGATCATTCATAACTTACATGAAGAATGGTTCAAAAGGACGTCTGATGACGAAGAGGACATTGAAGGGATAATTGATTATCTCGAACCAACGTCATATGATGGGTTCGTGGATTTAGATGAGGAGGAATATAATAAAAGACGATGTAGGCTGTTAGGAATGCCGTATGTAACACCCCCAAAAATGTGTCGCAGCGGAAATATGTCAGGGAGGCTTTACATCATAATACAACAGCACAAGATACAAGAGAACGACCTCTAAATGTGTCTTTTGTAAAACAATCTCGTTAATTTTCTGAAATCAAAATAATAGTTGTCCCATAATTGCATCACCATGAAAAAAACTTGAATGTAAAGACTCCAATGCACATCAAATAATCCAAGCATCTAATTCACCTGAGAAAAACATGCTTAAAAGTGTCAACATTAAAGTTGGTGAGTTCATAGAGTTTTGTAAGTATAAATGTAAATGTTGGAATCCAAAGATTTATAAAGTGTATATGATTATTTCAAACCTTATAATAATCGCCAAAAAATGTAAGAGTACATGGTTGAACCAAAAGATTTAGTGTTTATTGCTTCGTCCGGCAATATACTGAAAAGTTATCAGAAATAAGTAATTGTTAAAAACAAGTAGTAATGGACATGAGATCGTTGATTTTTCCAAATGTAGGGTGCCTACAATAACAAATACAGTACCCATAAGGATAATATATCTACTGTTGCTCTAAGTCAGACAACCGAAACCTTAAGTATACGTTGCTATATAGTGTAGTGCCCCCGGTAGGTGCATTGCCTAAGCACAGTTTCCCTCAAATTAATGCGTCTGTGACAAGGTATGCGTTGTTATCTACCCCGGACTGGCGAAGGAGTTCCATTCCAATAGAATCTATCTTCACACATTCGCGAAGCTCCCTCAAACCGGTTCCCTCCGGTCCCAAGAAATCTAACGGTTCATATAGGGGACTTCATGCAATAGAGTACTTAGCAAACCACGTAAAAAAAGGACATTCTCACATAAAGTACTTGAGTCCAAAGTAAAGTAACTCATTGTATTCGTAAATCAAGCTTTTGACACATAAATCCATAAAGTAGCAAAGAGTGTATATAATTCAAGTAGTTAATTCGAAATGAGTATGTAAACAAATTCGTAAACATGTAATGCAAATGAAGTAAGAACAAGTATGAAACCAAGTTTGTAATCAACCATGTAATTGTGTTTGTAATGAATTGTAAAATCAAGTATGTAAACCAAATGTGTAGAATAGTATGAGAAAGATATTGTAAACGAATATGTAAACAAGTTGTATTGAGCATGTATTCTCCCCCGAGATTTGTAAAGTAAATGTAAAACAAGTGAAAGAGGGGCTATAAACTCACATCGATGATGAAGAATGATTGGCGGGAATGTACACATTGAGTACAAGACGAAACGGAAACTGAAACGGCTCGACCAAGAAGTTGCAACTAGTCTCAACAGTTAAGTCTCACTAGCCTAGGGTAATGCGTTTGGGTTTCCCGATGAATTGTTATGTCAACGCGACACGTTGATAAAAGATTTAGATTTAAAGTCGTAATAGTTTGGTGGTTGGTTAAATAAATAAATCAAAAAGGTAAACGTAAGGTGTGTAATATATTCCGTATATATTACATAATGAAAAATAACCGAGTATATAATTCATACCGTGAATTATATATTAAGGTACCCACCCAAAAGGATAACTCGAAGCGTATATGGTACACCAAATGTGTGTTCCCTAAAAGATGACAAACAAACTAAAATGGTTTAATTATATAATACTTTCCAAGTATTATATAAGAAAAATAATAAAAATTGAAGAAACTAAATAATTCGACACATTCCCGGATATCCCCAAATGGTTTAATAGAAAGTTCATTTATAAAAACAGGCGCACAGAAAAAGCGGTTTGATAGAAACGTTTTTAAAGAAGTTGCGTATTAGTAGATGAACTCTAAATTATCGCTTTACACCCGCTTATTATCGGGTCATCACGGTTTAATAATTCATAAGACCTTTCAAGATAATGAATAAAGTAGATTTGTAAAGATTTATTAAACATAGCAGTTTATAAAAGCAGTTTATAACAATCCCGGCATGACCTATTTGTTTATTTTAAAGTTTTCCATGTTAACAAAAGTTAATCATATTCCCTCAATTCAATACATGTTGCAAACCCAAACACATCCCCTTAAGGTTATTAGAAGCACAAAAATGAGAATAATAAATAGAGTATTTATTTAACCAATACCACCATTTAGATCCGGTTTTAATATATATATATATATATTAATATATATTTTTATATATATATGAAATCTTTTAAAGTTTTTATTAACCGATTCAAACCAAACCAAACGCACCCTTATCTCGTTAATAACCAAAAACAAACACCCCTAGCTATTTCGGTAAAACCAAACGCGCCCTATGCGAGCTGTGAGCCAAACCAAACGCCCTCTTGGGCTGACATAATACCAAACGCACCCTAGGTTCTTGACTGCACAACCAAACATCCCTTTATAAAATTTACACAGCCAAAACGCCCCTTTATAAAATTTACACAGCCAAACGCCCCTGTTTGGCTGTCCCGAAACAACAAACCAACCGCCCCTTGTGGGCTGCTGTTAAACCCGCAACCAAACGCGCCCTTATTGTGTCTTTCTTATACCAAACACACCCTTGTGTGTTAACAACCAAACCCGAACACCCCTAGCTGTTTACCCATGAACCAAACGCACCATGTTTGTGGTAACATTAAATCGAACACACCCTGATGGTGGTTTTAACTACTAAGCGCACCCTTTCGGGTTGACTAACACAACAACCCAAATGCCCCTCCCCGGCTGTCCCCTCCAAGACGCACCCTGTTTGGCTTTTTATAACATCAAACGCACCCTACTCGGTGCTTGCACCGAGCATCAAACGCACCCTGCTCGGTGCATAACCCAGAAACAAACGTCTCCCTGTGTTAATAACTCAATACACCCTTATATGTATATAACCGTCACAACACCCATGTTGCTTCCATAAGAATAAGCCGCACGCACCCTTTTTGGTTTGAGACAGACCCGACGCACCTCGTGGTTCGTCTCTATCAAACCCAACGCACCCCATGGTGGACTGGATAGAGGTGGTGATGATGTTGGTTCGGTGTGGCAGCGGGGGAAATGGGTTGCGAAGGTGATGAGGATGGTGATATGGTGTTGATGATAGACTCGGCAGTGATGTGGATGATGGTGGAGGGTGGCGTGGCTCGGCTGGAGTGGCCGGAAGTATCGCCGGATAAAGGGAGGAGGCACCGGGAAAAGTTATAGAGAGGGAGAAGGAAGATGTAGATCATTTAGGTTTTTATAAGAGTGAACCCTAAATTTCTATATTTATAACAAAAGAAAAGCTTAAGAAAAATAATAAGTGATTAATAGTTTAGGGTTTGTGTTGTAAATATTGTTTCAGGGGCCAAAGGTGTAACTTTTGTAAATTAATGGTTCGGGTCTCGTTTAGGCTCGTTAACGGACGATTAAAAATACGAAAGTGGCGCCATTGTTTTCTAAATAATTTTTCCAACAAAATGAGTACTCACTCGACTATTATTTTATAAATATTTTTATAAAATATATATTAAAATGATTATTATTCATTAGTTTGGTATTATTAAGTGTTGCGAGCAAGCTTTATCCGTAAAGTTAAAACTTTATTTTAAACATTCGCGTTTTTAAACAAACATTTTTGAATAAAATGTTAAACGATTTATAAAATACTTTTTATTTAATAAAAAGTAATAATTAAATATAAATTTAATTATTAAAATTTTGGGTCGGTACGACGTAGTGTGTCAGTTTTCAAACTTTGTGGGGCTGTTTTAGCCCTCTTCTGCTTATTTTCAAGTCTCGGGTAAAACTAAAAAGTTGTCTGAAATATCGTTTTACATCAAGTTGCTTTAGGGTCCGAGTTGTGAAAACGTGCTTTAGATGATCGTTCTTATAAGTCGAGCTAGACACTAAAAGTCAACGATTGAAATAGTCATTCAAAAATTCAAAAATTCTCGGATGTTACATCGTATATAGAACCACTTCCAATCATAATTGAACAAGTAAAATTGCCCAATATAGTTTAGGACAGGAAGAGGTTTACACGAAACTTGAAGTTTCAAATACGAAAGAATTACCTCGGACAAGGAACAATGTCGCTACTATAAGGAGCAATATCATGGAGGAGGTTTTTGAAAATTATAAAGACGAGATGACGTAAAAAGGGCATGAGTCTAACTTAAAGACTCGTTAATAAACAAAAGTGCTTGTCGGGAGATAACCCGTCCTTTATTTAATGCAATTTACTTTTTGCACTAGTTGATTTGCATGTTTCTTACTTTGTTTTGTAGAATCCAAAAGCTAGGAGGCAATTATAAAGACCAGCTCGACTCATAATCATGTGGTAACTTTGCTGAATCTGCAGCAGTTACGGCGTAACCTTAGTTTACGCCGTAACCACTGCAGTTATGACGTAAACCATTTCATGGTTACACCGTAACATCTTAAAATTTAAAAATTTTACCACTTGATTACGACGTAACCATCGGAGTTACGTCGTAACCTCCTCCTGAATCCTTAAAAATTTAAGTTTTAAACAAGTCTAAACCTTGTATACGTAAATGGACTTTGTGGGTATGTTCTCTGGAAGCCCTCACGATTTAAAAGGCTTGTTGCATATGCTAAATGCAACCATGATTCCTACGAAAGTGAGTTAGGTTTGTATTTCCTGTACACTTCATAATTCTTGTAGAATGATTTTATGCTTTGGTTTGTTTTTGTGATCATAAGGGATAAAGAGCTTGCGAGAAGACGGAAATAATCTAAAGATTTCCGCCAAATTTCAAATTTCAAAGCAATGCTCAGGGAGTTTCTTATCTTAATTCTACTCTTTCCTTTTTATTTCATTTCTTTAATGTACAATAGGGACATTGTACAAATCAAGTGGGGGATGGGAGTAGAATTAATACTTGACGTATGTTTTGCCTTCGATTTTCTAGTTTTCTTTGAAAATTCTGCCAATTTAAACATTTTTAACAAAATTTTCTTAAATAACTAGAATTAATCTTTGCCGAATGCACATTACCCTTTATTATACTTGGTGAGATTTATGCCTAATATTCCGTTTCCATCATATTACTCAAAAATTCGCCAAAATATTGAGTGTGCCGGTAGTATTGTAGACGTTAGAACTTGGCATGTACATCATTTCGAGACCTAATTGATTAGCAGGAATGGATAGTTCAAGAAGGCAACACTTAGGAAAATCACCCAAATAGCCTATATGTGTGTGTTTATCGACTTGTTACACTGACTTGTCGACCTCCTATGATAAACCCTTTTGTTGCACTCATTATTAGTGCAAGATACCCCTAGATCACCCTTGTTCTACTCTAAATGTTTCGTTACACCATTTCACCTTAGCCTACCCTGTAGTCTTTATTTTCTTTATGTTGAAATCTCTGGCTACTTAAGTCCATGGTTCGGGGGATGGGAACGAGAATTATATGCACTTGTGAAAGAAAAAAAGAAGAGGACCAGCGAGCTAGTTAGGATTAGTATGGATTGACCAACAGATATGATCTATCAGACCTTGTTATCACCACCTTTCGACATGTTAATATCCCAAGTGGGGAGATGTGCGAATAATATCGGATTTGCAGGGGCAATAATTAAAGATATAAACTCCTGTAACATTTGCATATTTATCATGTAGAAAGTGAAGAAAAGAGGGTGAAACAAAAATCCACCCATGTGCTAAACAAAATGTAAAGATGGTGCAAAATAAAAAAATAAAAAATGGAGCTAGTTGCCTATTATTGCACCAAGACATCTCAGTAATTATGGATCTAGTAGCTCATTATTACACTAAGTCATCCCAATACTCATGAAGAATGGAGCTAGTAGCCCATTATTAAAGATCAGATTTTCGAACCTAGACTCTTGGACCCATGGAAGGACAGTGGCTAGTTATGATAACCTTAGATTACTTTTAGACTATTTGGTCTTGTGCTTCATATTACAACCATTAAAAAATTGGTACCCCCAAGTCTATCAAAACCCATTATCACTCTTAAAAAACCATATTACCCTTTTGCCGTACGAGAACTATTTAGACCCTAATTCAAACTGTGCATGATTTAGTATATATCCAAGCTATGATAGAATACATGGTATGACTGTCAAATAAGCGATTCACCCTCAAAATGAAACACTTAGACTAGTGAGACTGCTTGTGACTTTTAATCCCTTTTTTTGTGAGGTGTTCGACTTTGAATAGTTTTTCTACATAAGAGTTTTTATAAATTTATTTCTTGAAGTTATTCTCGAGAAATCTTTTTATGAAATGTTCTAACAGGTTCTACTTGAGGGCAAGCAGAAGTCAAGTGGGGGGATATTTGATAACATCAAATATTTAATACTTTTTGGTGGCAAAATACCCCCTATATTACCTGCAAATGTTTCACTAACACTCGAAAACGAGATATTTTCTATCATTTTGTAGTTTTCAGGTGAAATGCAGGAAAGTGACAAGAAACAAGGGAAAAGAACTTAAAGTGTAAATATTTGAAGAATGTTACAGCGTAACTCCAAGAGTGGTTACACCATAACATATATTAAGTAAGTACGAAGATCAAGGACAACTTTACGGCGTAACACCATATCTAGTTATGCCGTAAACATGAATTTGGAAGGAAATCTTACCATAGATAGAGTTACGGCGTAACACCCTACATGGTTACGCCGTAACCATGAAGATCTACAAATATGGAAGGAAGATCACGTACTTATGGACATTATTTGAAGGTTACGGCGTAACACCATATCTGGTTACGCCGTAACAACTGCGCTTAATATGGGAAGCCCGTGTAAGAAGGTTACAGCGTAACACCTTTAACAGTTACGTCGTAGCAGGTTCGATACCTATAAATAGAGGCCTCATTCAAGCTATTCTGACATCACTTCCTCCACAGCCAATTGGAGAGGCGACAAAGGCTTCCACCCTTCGAAGAATTCCACCTGGAGTCCAAGGGAGATCACACTTTACTTAATTTTTGTATTTAATCATTAAAAAATGAATCTTGTAAGAATTATGAGCCTTCAATCTATGATTAAAAAAAAACATAGACCAAAAAAAAAAAAAGACAAAGAGAAAAAAAAAAAATCTCCCGAAACCAGAAAAGAAAAAAAAAAAATAACCAGAACATACAACACCCAACCCCCCCTCCCCCTCCTGCCAACCCCCCCCCCTCACACACTCCACTCACTCCACCCCCACCACTCCACCGCCTTTCAACACCACTCACCTCCCCTACTACTCTGGCTACCACCAGAAACCCTCCCACACCTCATTCCCCTCTACCACCCACCACCACAGTACCCTTCCACCACTACCAACCCATCACCCCAGTATCTACCAGCGCGTCCCACCCCCCCACACCCCCACCCCCTCCCCTCCCTCCCAACCCTTATACCCATCCTCACTCCACCCCCCACCCCTAAATTAATCTCCCCCCGCACCTCCCCCACCCCCCACCCCCCCCCCCCACCCCCCCCCCACACCTACCAGCCCCACCCCCCCCCCTCACTCTCCCCCCACCCCCCACCCCCCCCACCCCTCCCCCACCCCCTTACCACTAGACTTCCAAACCCCCCCCCCAAAATCTTCCCCCCCCCCACCCATCAAACCACAACCAAAAAACACCCCCACTCAACACCCCCAGCCCCCTCCTATCCCAGCCCCCCTCAACGACCATGCCCCCCTCCCCCATCCCTCCTCACCACCCCCCCCCACCCCGTCCCCCACCTCCCCAACACCACCGTCCCCACCCCCTCCCGAACCTCCGATATACACAGCTACCACCCCCCCCCCCCCCCCCCGCCCCCCCCCCCCCCCCCACTTAACCTCCCCCCGCCCCCCCCCCTCCCCCCCCCCCCCCCACACATCCCCCCCCCAACCCCCCCCCCCCCCCCTCACCCACCACTCCACTCCCCTCCCCCCCCTCCCTTGCCCCGCCACCCCCCCCCCTCACCCCCTTCTCCCCCCACTACCCCCCGTCCCGTCCCCCCCTCCCGACACAGTTCCCCACACCAACATAACCGATCCCCCTCCTCACATTTTTAACCCCCCTCACCCCCCCTATCCCCCCTCCACGTCTCCCCCAACGACCCCCCCTCTACCCCCTATGCCTACGCAACCCCTATCCCCCTCCCAGCCTACTCCCCTCCACCCCTCGCCCACGCCACCATCTACCCACCCCCCACTCCCCCAGACCCACCCCGACCCCCCACCCGCCCTCCCCCCCCCCGCCCCCCGCCCGGACTTCCCGCCCCCCCCCCCCTCTCCCTAACCATACCCCCCCCCCCCTCCTCCTCACCTACCATTTCCCCTCACACCCCCAACGCACAACCCCTCTGCTATGCCCTCGATCCCCCCGGCCTCCCACCCCCTCCCCGCCTCCCCCTCTCCCGCACACCCCCCACATCCCCCTTCCACTATCGCCCCAACTCGACCCTCCCCCCCGCCCCCCCCCCCCCCCCACGGCACCCCCCCCTAACATCCCTGCCCACCCGCCACCCCACCCCTCTACCCCACGCTTCCAAATCACACCCCCCACACACCCGCCTCCCATACCTCCCTCACCCCCCGGCCCCCACCCCACCCCCCACTTCCTTCAACCTACACCGACCTTCCCCCCCCCCCCCCCCGCCTCCCCCCTCGACCACCGCCACTCCCCCAACCAAACCCTAAGAAGCCCCCCCCCGCCCCAACTACCACCTCCTGTCCCAAACTCACCCCAAGCCCCCATCCTCGCCCCCTCCCCCCCCCCCCCCCCCCCCTCTCTCAAACCCCCACGCCCCCCCCACCCAGCCCCCCTCCTACACCCCAGACCATCCTCCCCCCCCTATCCCCACCCCTTCCCCCCCCCCTCCACCAGTTCTCCAACCTCCATCGTCCCCCCCACAACCGCGCCCCCCCACCCCCCCTTCCCCCCACCCCCCCCCCCCCAAACCCCCCACGAACACACAAACCCAAACCTATCTACAATAACAATTGACCTTGAACAAGTTCTGATACCCATAGAATAGTAGCACATCCCCAACAATATCTTTCAAGTTGACACAAGTAAGATTATATAGAAATCTACTCGCAAGTCACCTACCAAGACTTGTTAGTGATGTAGGCGCACTCAGCAGACTTTCCATCTTCCACTGTGAAATACCTTAAGTACCTCACTTGGATTTCTAAGCACAAACTTACAAGGATAAAGCTGTAAGGACGCCTTGTTAACTAAGCATCTGAACTTATTGATGTTCAACAAGTGTTCTGAAATGGAATGTGACCTAATGAGAGATTTATTTTTATTAGATCTAGCTCATGGCTCTAGCCTCGAACTTAATGCGTATGGAGTGAAAACGTCATAGAAGCTCCGTGTGTATCTCCGTGATAAGATGAGCACCAAGTTATTTGAGCACGAAACTCGAATGGCTGGGAGGGTTCTAGCATTGCATCCTGGAGTCCATGATGTCCATCTTCAATAATACGAAATTCATCATTGTGAAAACAGATACATTGTGTATTGACCTGGGTTTCCTGCCTCAGGTGTAGGAGGGCTCTATCCTTTTCTTTGTTTTTTTATAACCCTTTATTCATACATATTTCTCTTATAATCTCTTCAACCTTCAACTGCCTTACCCCAAGACGGAATACTAAACACCGTTGTTGTGATTGTTCCAGTGTTGTTCAATCTTAGTCGGCATATATTCCCCTTTAAAACACAATACATCTCTCAATCATTAACCTAAAGGATTGTTATTCTTCTAAACTACTGGATTCTTCCCTTCTGTCAGAAATCACCTCCGTTTCGGTTGAATCAAAGAGACTAATTCCTAACCTTACCCCACCTTATGACTTTGAATCGAGTCGTGAAAACATAAGATGTTGTTGGAGGACAAGAGATACCTGTAACCATAACCAACCTATATACCGAAAAGTCAAATCAAGACTTTGAGCTCGATAAGAATCACTTATTATTTTTCAAGATCACAATTTTAAATACATTTCTCCGCTTATTTAAAATACTATATCACTTAGTCTTTGAAATACTTTGTGCATTCAAAATATGGTCATGTGAAAAAAAACCTGTGGAGGGAAAACACTATTAATACCTTAACAAGAATTACAATGGAACAGTGAACTTGCTCCCCTTGATTTACCATAATGTTTCTGACACCACAAAAAACAATGATAACAAAGTTGTAAAATGAATAACAACATCAAAGGGTTAGCATCTGTTGAGTACAACAATTTTTGAAATATTATGACATTGTCATTTGAATAATTCTTGAAAAAATTATGCTCAACCACTAATCATCATTATAACATACACTCTTATTGCGTAGTCATTAATTATAGCAGAAGTTGATTATTAAGATTCAAGACATAAATGTCTTTTAAATACCCCAAAGCATTATAAAAGAAGTATCCAAAATCACTTAAAACATTGTTTTTTTTGCAAAACTCCCCCTCACAACATTAAACTCATTTTTGAAAATGACACCAAAAGTAGAATAATTATGTCTTGTAAAACATGATGATGGTTGGATCGTGTTGAACCATAATTTTTGAAAGATTGATGAATTGGCAATGAGGAATCTTGAAACACAATAGAGTTATAACATTATATGAAAGAAACAAAATTGTTACGAAGAATTATCTTCTACTTTAAGGATAACGCACTGAAACCGTACAATCTCCATTGCTTTTCGGCACCGTCCGAGTCTGCAATCCTGATAGCAATATCAAGTCATACAGCGACAAAATAGAAAAGAAATGTCTTTGAACACATATTGTAACTCTGTTCGAACTAACGATCATATACAGCACCGTGTTGATATAATCACCATTCTAGTACGTACAACATGTTATCTGATTCCCAAGAGACTAGTCCGATAAGATTCTTTCTTGTGAAGCATTTTCTGATTTGTTTGATTTGTATTACTTTTAGAAATTTTATATACTTTTGTTTTTTTTTATATGTCTTTATATTTTTGTATTTTGCTTTCTTCTCAAAAAATATTGTACACAGTCGATGTTGATTGGTTATGAAGCCGCTTCTTTGATTAGATACACCTCCAGTCTGTTGGCACGTCAAACATCTCATACTAATTTGAGTCTGCGACAAGATACCTGAAACCCTATCCTTCCGGGTAAGGCTCTTAGTAAACACATATCACTTAATCGGTATTCAGTTCTGACAAAAGAAAAAATTACAATTATACTAATTTTCTAACATTTCCTTGATGGATCATTATACCCGATTATACGATGTGCTTGGTACGGGAGTACGGCCACGGGGTTCTGCAGATGAAATGCGCTATGGCTGACTGAGACAGTCGTAATACACGGTATCATTGCGCGTATCTGTAGTGTAAAGCCATTAATCCTCTAAGTTTGCTGTCCATCATCCACACTTACTTGAGCACAACTCTCGCACAGATAACCCATACGCTAACTCAGCCCTACTCGAAGACATTGAAAGTAACAGTCTTGCTTTACATTTGACATCCACCAGCCTGACATAACTTATCACCTACGGAACTTTATTCCTCTAAACTGCTTCTTGTGAGTATCAATGCATCCGGTCACGGTTGGCATCTGAAAAAGCTGTTAGTTCAAACCCTCAGAATCCTTCTGATACAAGATGTTCCCATTTTCTTGTCTAATCGTACCCCTTTAAGTCTATCAAAAGATCATTTTAAAACTCTTTGAGGCGTGTTTTTATAGTCTCGGTCTTTTAACCCTGCTTGATATCTTGCACAATAACATACTGCTCCATTCACTATGTCTGGTCTAGCTAGATGTCCAATAACAAGATGCACCCCTATTTTACATACGAGAAAGTCCAGCTTAGGTCTACGGGTCGTTACCACTCAAGTCTGCATCTCTAATTAGGTTTTGTAGCCATGGTGATCCAATGCTTTGTCCTTTTCCATACCATGTTTTCTTAACAAGTATCTCTAAAGTGTAACATTTACCTCGTTTGATAAAAGATACCAGCATGGGGATTGGTGGATCTGAAGTCTCAAAAAAATTAATTTCCATTTCCCCCCCATTACGGACATGCTCAAATCTACTGTGTCATTAATTCTTCAAATCTTTTAGAAAATTACGCTGTTTGTAAGACCCAAAAATGATGTCACTCTTAACGTAAATTTGTACAAGTAATAATGTCCTCCCCCGTACATATCCTTGAATAAACTTTGGGTCAATAGTTACCTTTAGTAAAGCCTTTGTGACATCATAGAAATTTGAGAGTTTCATCAGTACCATGCTCTTGGAGGACCATGTTTTACACAATCCAAATAGAGCTTCTCCCTTAGAAGGTAATATCGTTTCTGATGATCAGAGAACATAAACCCTTTCCTGGTTGTGCAAACATACACCCTCCTTCCTTCAATGGACCATTCTAAAAGACCCATATCCATTTTTGACGTCTATCTGATAAAATTAGACAAAGACATGTGTGCGCAAGCATAATGCGATCGACAACATCTGAAACAGCTTACCAAGCGAGCAACTGGAGCAACATGATTCATCGAAACATTTCAATACCCTCTTCCCTGAAGCATAACCTTAAGCTACACATCGTGCTTCTTGTGCGAATTACATTTTGGTCATTCCATCCTTTTGGTTTTAACATAACCACTTTAGCTTGATATACTTCTTTCCTAAAGGGATTTTGTCAACGACATATCCCAACATTAGGAGTCTGTAAACTGATGAATCTCTTATCCTGCATAGCTTCTATCCATGGCAGAATCAGCATTGCTTTCCTCCTTAATGATTTTTATTTCTTCGGGAGTTCAAGATGTACATTCACCACAGGTGCGAGTGGCGCACCCAACACCATACACATTTCAGGATCGGTTGCAAGTTTGTCGTCTTTGTTTGCACTAGCTTCGATGGATTTCCACAACTTGAGTTACCGGGTGATCTTTTATCCATTGATATTCGAAAATCTTGAGGTTGATTAAAGGTATGCATATTTGAATTACCAATATGGCGTGAGGAAGACTCAGCAACTTCTTGTACCGGTGTACAAAAAGGAATGGTAAATTCTACTTGATCATTGTTGTTTTCTTCAGCATTGACATGTGTTGGAGTTAATGGTTCTGTTATAGGGTGAATATTCATTGAAGGTAGTGTGTCTAGTTAAGTCAGAATAATCGGTGGGAGAAATAAGACTTGTTGACACGAGAAGTAACCGCATTTGAAAAATTCCATCGTACAAAGGACCAAATAGAAAGATCCAACTCATTGAATGTTATGGGAACAGTTTTATCTAGTGAAGGAAAAGAAACTTTGTAGATGTGGGTCGGGTCAGAGTTTTCATAAATCGATGCCTTTTGTCATTGAGGAACGAGGCCTGAAGGGTCATTAGCAACAGACGTCTCTGATATATCTTTGATCTAATCAAATCGAAGATGTATGGATTCAACTATCAATCTTGTTCTCTTGTTGTAGACACGGTATCCCTTTGACTGAGTGGAGTATCCTACCAAAATGCACAGATCCCCTTTTTCTTTCATCTTAACTAAAATTTTCACCATCTTTGGTTAGTTAAGCAAGTGCAACCAAAGATGTGACGGTGTTTAAATGAAGGTATTCCGTCATTAATGATGTTGATATGCCGATATCCCTCATTGTCGGATGATGATAATTCTTTTGAGTATAGCATGCGGTTGGACAAATTGCTTCATGCCCAAAGAACAAAGGAAGTTTAGAAGCTGATAGCATCGTTCAAGCAGCCTCAACAAGAGTAGGGTTTCGTCTTTTAACAACGCCGTTCTATTTAAGGATGAGGATAGAAAGTTTGATGCTCAATTCATTCCTGTTTAATAGAATGCATTGAGTGTCCATGTTTAAGAACTCATGCCTCTTATCAGTCGAAACAGAAATTACTAGGAGCTATAGAAGATTTCTTAGGATCATCGTGAAAAAACTTTAAAAAAACTTCTTGGTGTTTCATCCTTGAACATAGAAAGAGAGCCAAGTGTATCTTGAGTAGTCATCTATAATTACCAGAATATATTTCTTCCCATTTATGCTAGCAACCCGCATTGGACCACACAAGTCCATATAAAGCAAATTTAACCATCCTTTTGAACTTGGAACAGCCTTTGTCCTGAATGAACTTCTTTTTTTGCTTTACTCAGTCTTCACAAGAGGAACATATTTATCCTTGACGTACACAACGTTTGGTAAAAACCAATCACGACCATCCTTCTTTGAAAGCAGGTTTGAAGTAGATCGAAAGTTAAGATGAGAAAGTCTTCGATGCCATAACCATGCTTTAGTTGGTGAGGCTTTAGCCATGAGACAGATTGGAGTTGATAACGTCGTTTCTTGAAGGGATATTGTATAGAGATCAGTTTCGCATTACCCGGTAAGTAAATCGTAACCCTAAAGAACTCTAAAGAAACACGTAGAATTCCAGAAAGCAACCTCCAAATTCGCATTCACAGTAAAAAAAATGACCCAACCGAGAAGAATTGTGATTGAAGGCCTTCGACTTAATAAACCCCTGTGATGGTGCTAATTCCTTGGACGCCAGATATCCATAACCAAGAATTAAGCAAATTAAACATTGCCAAAACGAAACGGTAACCCAGAAATTTATCAACAAAAATTGCACAGCAATGATAGATTTTGCCCGTCATTGCTTTTGTGCATCCCAGTCACAAAAAATAGGATAGTTTGATACAATCTACAAGAGAAATATAGACGATGAATACATGACAAATTGGATCCTAAAGTGTTTGTGATTTTCAAGACATTAGTTATCCTAGATACATTGTCTATGGCAAAACTAACTCTTTTTGGCACACTTTCATTCCTAACTTTAGGTACCCATTTCATTTTTGTCTTAGGAACCCATTTATATCCTGATGGGCATTGTTGTGTTATCCACCATTTCTACGACTTACTTGTTTTCTCATATAGCATCCTATAGTAACTCTTGGAATTTGTGATAATGGATTCTGATGCAACTGTTTTCTTACGGTATGTTGCAACAGATTAAGTTCGCGTTAGACTTTTGGGTTTCTAGTAACTAATTAGGCACTAACTTTAGGGCTTCTTAGGTTCAGCATTCACAGTCATTCAAATACTTAGAAACACAACCATCATGATTCGAATTAAACACACATTTTCCATAAGTAGCACAAACAGCATTAACATTCAAAGTTCTGGATTTTAAACTGTCAATACACGTAGTTACAGACTTTGTTTTATTAGAAATACTAGAAATCCTATGGTGGTCTTCTACTCTAGTCTTCTTATTCTTCACATGACTATTGTGTGGCATGACCTTATCTTTCATTTGAGTGCTCCTAAGCTGTGGTCTGCTAACATTAGTTCTATGAATTACTCTTGTAAAGGTAGACACGTGAGGATTAGTATTCCTAGAAGTATGAGGCAACTGTGGTGCTTTAGTTTGTGTTGTCCTAGTGTCAATTCGATACATGCCTGGTTTAATCACATTTGTGTTTCTTACAACTTTTTGTTTTGGCGTTTGAGGCAAATCTGTGGAGTGAGCTCGGTTTTGATAAACCCTCTGACATATTAGGTTTGGGAACCGACTTTGTTTGTGAAAAACTTTTCCTCTCAAGAGAGTCTGAAAAAGGAGCCGGTTTGCCTAAAACTGATGGTTTTGGAATCCTTTGTGCATTTGGTTGTCGAACAACAGAGGAGATTTAACAAACTATAGTTTGCCACGTACATTCCCTTTGCATTTCTCAATGAGTTTCTTTAACTCACTTATAGCAATGTTCTTGTCTTGCAATTGAGCTTTCAAATCTTGTATCTCAAAATATTGTTCACGTTCTTTTAGAAATATATTTGACGCTTTTTCTTTGCAAACTGTGTCATTTTTCATTTGTTCTTGACATTGTTGAAAGCCAAGTTTCAAAGTATAAATCCGATGGTTTTTTTAATTTAGCAAAACTTCGTAAAAGCTCGGTATAAACCTCTTTACTAACAAATTCAGTTTGTTTCAAAAGCTTTTATGCAAGACATTCACATTCTTTGACTTTATGAAGATATAAGCATTGCAATTCAGTGTGCGCATCTAAATCAGATAACGAATGCAAATAAGAACACATAACATCATTAGACACACATTCTTGCAAGAGCATATCATACATGTTTGAAAATTCTGCCTTATTAGATTCAAGTTTGTCAATTTCATCTTCAAGAGATTCAACGTACTTTAAATCAGCATGCATTTCTTGTTTAAGTTCATGAACAAATGCGAAACTATCAGCTTGTGTCTTAAGGGCAAGAGGCATCAAACATGTCTTAATCAGGATTTCCATATCTTTAGCAGTTGGGGCATAAAAAATGATCCTCTAGAATGTTTCACCCAAGCTTGATCAACAAGTTCTCTAAGATGATTTATGTTATTTGACATGACATTATATGCTTGTCTACTTTTGCTTATTGACTTGGAAACAGGTAAGAAATCGATGTTTTTGAAAATATTTGGTTTTGTTTTCACAAAAGATTTTCTCCACATTTTCTTCCTTACTTCATTTGTGTGTGCCAACTGTATTTGATATTCCTGGGTTGGGGGTTTAAAAATTTCATAAAGACTATTTAACTTTGTGTAATCATAGGGTTTCACTAAGTCTTTATTTAATTTTTCTCGACTCTCTTTTTCAAGAGTCGGTGTCTCTTCCCTATCGGGGACGAGTCTGTTTACAGGATCAGATTGGTCATGTGGGATCTCATACAAACATGGTTTCTCATATTGAGCCTTTTTGATGTAGAAAAAGGGAAATATATATATAGGGGGGGGGAGGGGGGGGGGGGGGGGGGGGGGGGGGGGGGGGGGGGGGGGGGGGGCGGGGGGGGGGGGATTTGTATTAGCAAAGTAGGTATTTCATTAAATGTAGGGCATTTGGGTGCTAACATATAAATGGTTTGGATTATTGGACACCCTTTGGGAATTAATGTTTTCCTACCTTAGTTACCGACATTATTAATAGTTAGTACTGTAGATATAGTTAGTAACAGACAGTTACAAAAATGTAACTACTGATAAGTTAGTTAGTAACCGATAGTAGAAATTAGTTCGTACCGTTTAAGAGATATGTCATGAGTTATTTTAGTAATAGATAGTACGCGATTTGTAAGCCTGTTAGGGTTTATCCTTGGTCTATAAAAGGATCCCTCTTGGCATAGTTAGAGATACGAGAGCTCAATATATCTCATACAAAATCATATCTCATATTTAGTAATCTTTAAATCACTCAACGCAGATAATAGAAAAATTATTTAGATTTTTCAATGTTCTTCTAGTAACTTGTGTTAAAGATCCGCATTAACACATAGTATCTAGTGAGTGTTTCTACATAGTCACCTTATTAAACTATTCTTGGCTATCATCCTTAATAGGCTGCAGAGATCTATTCAACAAGGAACTCACAAGTGGTATCAGAGCCTGTGAGAAACTCGGACTAAGAAGAACAAACAAATCTAGTTATAAATCTTCATCCTTCAAAACTAAACATGTCTGGATCACAAGATGAAATTCCACCACCACCACCACCTCCACCATCATCATCACAAAACACCAACACAACAAACCCTCATACAGAACAACCATCAAGCTGCCTATTCTCAAAAAAGGAGAATATGATATATGGGCTATGAAAATGGAACACTATTTGGCCCATACAGACTATCCAATCTGGGAGGTTATACAAAATGGGAATGGTCCTGTATCAATCACTACAGATACACAAGGACAAATTAAGGTCTTGCCTCCCAGAACTGCAGAAGAAATTGTAGCAAGAGAAAGAGAGAGAAAAGCAAGGACCACCTTGCTTATGGCTCTACCAGAAGATCATCTTGCTAAATTCCATAAGATGACTGATGCAAAAGAGATGTGGGATGCCATCAAATCTAGATTTGGTGGAAATGACGAATCCAAGAAGATGCAGAAGTATATCTTGAAGCAACAGTTTGAAGGATTCTCTGTATCCAACTCAGAAGGGCTTCACAAAGGCTATGACAGGTTCCAAAGTCTTCTGAGTCAGTTAGAAATTCATGGAGCAGGTGTATCCACTGAGGATGCAAATCAAAAATTCCTAAGATCTCTACCTTCTGCCTGGTCACAAGTTTCCTTAATAATGAGGACCAAACCAGGAGTGGACAGTCTAAGCTTTGATGATTTGTACAATAATCTAAGAGTCTTTGAGAGTGATGTAAAAGGCTCTACTGCATCATCCTCTAGCCCGCAAAATGTAGCATTTGTCTCTGAGAACACCAGCAGTACTAATGAATTTAATACCGCTTATTGTGTTCCCAATCCTTCTGGTCAAAACTCACAGTATGAACAAACATCATCATACTCATTACTTGCTAATCAATCAAGTTGCCCTCAACTGGATCATGAGGACTTGGAACAGATTGATGAATATGACCTTGAAGAAATAGACTTGAAGTGGCAAGTGGCCATGATCTCAATGAGAATGAAAAAGTTTTACAAGAAGACTGGTAGAAAGCTACAATTTGATGCAAAAGAACCAGTTGGCTTTGATAAAACCAAAGTTGAATGCTACAATTGCCACAAGACAGGGCATTTTGCTAGAGAGTGTAGAATCAAGGGAAATCAAGATAATAGGAGGAGGGATGCATGGAATTCTGGAAACAAGGATGGGAGCAGAACTGGAAAGAAGGAGGACTCTAAAGCATTGGTGACAATTGATGGAGAAGGTGTAGATTGGACAAATCATTCAGAAGAAGATGAAGATTATGCTTTGATGGCTTGCAACAGCTCAGAATCAGACACAGAGGTAACTTCATGTTCAAATAAGTGTAAAGAGTCTTATGCTAACCTTAAAAAACTGTATGATGCTCAGAGAGAACAACTTAGTGATGCAAGCATAGAAATAAAGGCATATTCTCAAGGTCTTAAGAAAGTTGAAGCACAGTTAGTTGCTCATCAACAAGGTCAACTTTGGTATGAACAAAAGATAAAATTTATGAAGATAGACTTAGATGATAAAACAGATGTTCTAACATACCATAAGAAATTGCTAGCAGAAGCTCAAAAAGAAAAAAGAAGATTTAAAGGCTAAAGTAGAAAAATGGCATAACTCTTCTAAGAATCTTAGTAAACTGCTAAATACCCAAATGAGTGCTAATGATAAGTTTGGGCTTGGGTATGGGGATCACAGATATGATGGTATTTTGAGCTATGAAAATGAAGTGTTGCAGAGTGTTTTCATGAATAAAGAGAGTGACTTAGATAAACAACCTTTGTATGATAAGTTTGTTACAGCAGATGGAATGCATGCTGTACCCCCACCCATGATAGGGAATTATATGCCCTCTGGACCTGAGATTAAAGTAGATTACTCACAATTTACATATGGTCCAAAATAGACTCAACCTAGTGAATCTGAATCCCAATCAAGTGAATTTGATACCTGTGAATCTAACATTAGTACAGAACCCTCTGAATTAGTGTCTGAACCAGTTATCAATGAATCTAATGTAGAATGTCAACCTAATGTCTGATCTGATGCTCCTATCATTAAGGAGTAAGAATCAAATAGTGAAGATGAGTATGTGTCTATATCAACAAAATAATAAGAAACACCTAGTTTTGCTAACCAGCAAGTAAAAACTCCTAGGGAAAATGTTAAGAGTCAGTTCACACATAGTCAAAAACCTAAAGTTGACAAGAAAGATTTGGGGTATGGGTTTACTGTAAGAGCATGTTTTGTATGTGGTAGTCTTAATCATTTAATAAGAGATTGTGATTTCCATGAGAAGAGGATGGCTAGAAAAGCTAACTTAAACAGTGGGTGAAACAAAAAGACTAGGCAAAAAGAGCTAAGGGAAACTTGGAACAATGTGCAAAGAGTGAATAAACAAAACCAATTTGTTCCTTCAACAGTACTAACTAGAACTGGTAAAATTCCAGTTAATACTGCTAGAGCTAGCGGTACTAAAAATGTTAGTACTGCTAGGCAAAGTTTTAACAGACAAACAGCACTAACTAGTACTGCCATGAAAGTTAATACTGTTAAGCCCATTATGAATAGAGTTAGACCAGCAAATATTTTTCACAAAACTCATTCACCATATACAAGGCCTTTCAAAAAGACAACAGTACTTAGAACAGTTGTTACAAATCAAAAATTTAATACTGCTAAGGTAAATGCAGTTAGTACTGTTATGGGACAAATGGAAACTGCTGTTAAGTCCTCAGTAGGTTGTAATTGGAGACCACAAAGAAACAACTGGCACAATATCTCCAAATACAATAGTGGATCCAATCTGAGAAACTGTTACACTTTCAAATATCTACTAGGCAGACTCAAGCCTAAACAGGCTTGGGTCCCTAAGAGATTCTAATCTCTTTCTTTTAATGTGCAGGATTATCCACATAGAGCTCTAAAGAATAAAGGAATTGTTGATAGTGGATGTTCCAGGCACATGACTGGAAACAAGGCCTACCTTGCTGAATTTCAAGACTTTAATGGTGGCCCTGTTGCTTTTGGAGGTAGTAAAGGTTATATCACTGGTAAAGGGAAAATAAAAACTGGTAAGTTAGATTTTGAGGATGTGTGCTTTGTGAAAGAACTTCAGCATTTCAATCTCTTTTCTGACTCTGAATGTCTTGTTTTGTCTTCTGAGTTTAAGTTACCTGATGAAAATCAAGTATTACTTAAAATCCCCAGACAAAACAATATGTACAGTTTCAATTTAGAGAACATTGTTCCTTCAGGAGGATTGGCTTGTTTAATTGCAAAGGCTACAACTGATGAATCTAACAAATGGCATAGGAGGTTGGGTCATGTTAATTTCAAAAACCTAAACAAACTTGTAAAGGGAAACCTTGTAAGAGGTTTACCTTCAAAGCTTTTTCAAAATGACCACACTTGTGTTGCTTGTCAGAAAGGAAAGCAACACAAGGCCTCCTGTAAGGCCAAAGCAGTAAGCTCTATTAGCCACACCTTACAACTTCTTCATATGGATTTATTTGGACCTACATCTGTAAGAAGTTTAAACCATAAGACTTATTGCCTGGTTATCACTGATGATTTTAGCAGGTTTAGTTGGGTGTTTTTCTTAAGAACTAAGGATGAAACTAGTGGAATCCTTAAGGACTTTATAAGACAGATAGAGAACCAATTGAATCAAAAAGTTAAAACTATTAGATGTGATAATGGTACAGAATTTAAAAACAGGGATGTTATTGAATTCTGTGGGTCAAAAGGGATCAAGAGGGAATATAGCAATGCAAGAACTCCACAACAAAATGGAGTTGCTGAAAGAAAGAACAGGACCCTTATTGAGGCTGCTAGGACCATGCTTGCAGATTCATTTTTACCTAACACTTTTTGGGCTGAAGCAGTTAGTACTGCTTGTTATGTTCTAAATAGGGTATTAGTGACCAAGCCTCATAATAAGACACCTTATGAACTTTTAACTGGTAAGATACCAATTATAAGTTATATAAGACCTTTTGGGTGCCATGTAACCATCTTGAATACCATTGACCACCTGGGCAAGTTTGCTGGAAAATCAGATGAGGGATTTTTAGTTGGGTATTCTCTACAAAGCAAGGCTTTTAGAGTATACAATTTAGAAACCAAAAGAGTTGAAGAAAACCTGCACATCACCTTCTTAGAGAACAAACCAAATGTTGCAGGGAAAGGACCAACTTGGCTTTTTGATCTTGATTATTTAACTGATTCTATAAATTATCATCTTGTTAGTTCAGAGAATCAAGCTAACCTTCATGCAGGTCAACAAGAAGCTAACCAAAATGCAGGTACAGAAGACACTATTGATGCACTGGATTCTGAAAAAGAGGATGAATCTGCTCAAGACTGCTTTGTACTGCCAATATGGCCTTCTTATTCTTCAACAATAACTCCTGCTTTAAAAATAGATGATAAGAGAGAAGGTCCAAGAGAGGAAGAACAAGTCTTTATGGATGAACTTGAAAGACTTAAGAGGCAAGAAAAGGAAGCTAATGAGGAAGTTGAAGCTCTCAGGAAGAAGTTTGAACAAGAAACTGAGAACTTGGTTATACAAGAAGGAGCTGCTAAGACTAGTAGTACTAACATTTTTAATACTGTTAGCACACCAGCTAAAGCTAGCAGTACTAACCTAGTTAATACTATTAGCATACCAGTTAGTACTGCCATTCCTCATGAGGGACTATCTCCAACAAATCCTGAAGAAGATGATTCAGAAATACCTCCACTTGAGGATATTTATCAAAATTCTACTGATGGTATCTTTACTACTTCATCTTATGATGATGAGGGTGCAGTGGCTGACTTCACAAACTTGGAAACTATTGTGAATGTTAGTCCTATTCCTACATCAAGGATTCACTCCTCTCATCCTTCAGCTCTTATTCTAGGATATCCAACCTCAGCAGTTCAAACAAGAAGCAAAGTAAATACAAGTTCTGGAGCTCATGCTTTTGTTAGCTATGTTTAAAAGCAAAAGAGAACTAACCATAAGGACTTCCATCATTGTTTATTTGCTTGTTTCCTGTCTCAACATGAACCCAAGAAGATTTCAGAAACTCTTGAAGATGAAAGCTGGGTTGATGCTATGCAAGAAGAATTGCTGCAGTTCGAGATACAGAAAGTTTGGATACTTGTAGATCTGCCTTTTGGGAAGAAGGCTATTGGCACAAAGTGGGTTTATCGAAATAAGAAGGACGAAAGAGGAGTTGTTGTCAGAAATAAAGCAAGGTTAGTTGCTCAGGGACATAGGCAAGAGGAAGGGATAGACTATGATGAGGTTTTTGCTCCTGTGGCCAGGATTGAAGCCATAAGTATCTTTTTGGCCTTTGCCTCATACATGGGTTTTATAGTCTATTAAATGGATGTGAAAAGTGCCTTCCTTTATGGCAAAATTGATGAGGAGGTATATGTGTCTCAACCACCAGGTTTTCTAGATCCTAAATATCCTAAGAAAGTCTACAAAGTTGTAAAAGCTCTTTATGAGCTACATCAAGCTCCTAGAGCCTGGTATGCTACTTTATCTACTTTCTTATTGAAGAATGGATACAGAAGAGGAACCATTGACAAAACTCTCTTCATAAAGAAGGACAAACATGATATCATACTAGTTCAAGTCTATGTGGATGATATCATCTTTGGGTCTATAAAGAAATATTGGTGTGATGAGTTTGAAGCATTAATGAAGAGTAAATTTTAGATGAGTTCAATGGGAGAGCTCACTTTCTTTCTTGGATTACAAGTCAAACAGAAAGCAGATGGTATCTTTATTAGTCTGGATAAGTATGTTGCAGAAATCCTGAAGAAGTTTGACTTTGCAAATGTTCAGACTGCTAGTACACCAATTAAGACTCAGAAGCCTTTAGTCAAGGATGAGGAAGCCAGTGATGTAGATGTCCATCTCTATAGGTCCATGATTGGCTCTTTAATGTACTTGACTGCTTCTAGGCCCGATATTATGTTTGCAGTTGTGCTTGTTCTAGTCTTCAGGTCATCCAAAGTCCTCCATCTTAGTGTTGTGTGGGGGGGTGTGGGGGGGGGTGTCAAGAGAACTTTTAGGTATCTAAAGGGCAAACCCAAACTGGGTCTTTGGTATCCTAAAGTGTCTAAATTTGACCTGGAATCCTACTCAGATAGTGACTATGCTGGAGCAAATCTTGACAGGAAATCCACAACAGGAGGTTGTCAATTTCTT
Source organism: Tanacetum coccineum (assembly GCA_026074375.1). Classification (NCBI taxonomy): domain Eukaryota; kingdom Viridiplantae; phylum Streptophyta; class Magnoliopsida; order Asterales; family Asteraceae; genus Tanacetum; species Tanacetum coccineum. The sequence continues at coordinate 29,007 of BQNB010001196.1, forward strand.
GGCAGGAGACTCATTTCTTGGCAATGCAAGAAGCAGACCATTGTGGCTACTTCTACTACAGAAGCAGAGTATGTTGCTGCTGCAAGCTGCTGTGGACAAGTCTTGTGGATTCAAAATCAAATGTTAGACTATGGGTTCAACTTCATGAACACAAAGATCTACATTGATAATGAAAGCACCATTTGCATTGTAAAGAATCCAGTATATCATTCCAAAACAAAGCACATTGCTATTAGGCACCATTTCATAAGAGATGCTTATGAAAAGAAACTCATTCAGGTGCTTAAAATCCACACTGATGACAATGTAGCTGACTTACTCACCAAGGCATTTGATGTTAGCAGGTTTCAGTTCTTGGTTGTTACTATTGGGATGATAAATCCATAAGCTGCATTGGTTAAAGGGAGGCAATATGCTGTGTTGTATAGTTTGTATAAAGAATCATGTTAACCATAGATGATGCATTTCCAGAGGTTTGATAGAGTTTAGAGAGGTGTTGAGCCGAGTTACTAATGGTACTGAAGCACTCCTGATACCTACATTGTTCATTCTTTGTTGGACAAAGTTAGTACCGCCAGTGCAAAGTTAGTACCGCTGGGCAAAGTTTGTACCGCTTTAGAGATGTTAAAGAAAAATACCGCCAAGGGTACAAAGTGTAAATTGAAACGGTTTCCTTGAAATTAGGTCTCCTAAACCTATATAAACCCATCTCAATTACACAGTTCCTTACACAATCTCTCTCAAATACTCTCATATATACAAGCCCTAATATCTCTCTTACCGACGATCACTCTTTCGACTATAATGGCTGTCTTGATTCATGTCCTAAGCACAACATGGTCGCGTATCTGGAGAAGTCTGAAGGGAATGCAGAGTTTCACAAGATCATTGATTTTCTTACGCGAAGTTCCATTCATCATGCTCTCACTGTAAGTCCAGTTGTTTCTACTACATTTGTTGAACAGTTTTGGACGTCTGCTAAGTCCAAACCAATCAACACTGTTAGGCACATTACTGTCAAAGTAGCTGGCAAGTCTGTGTCTATCTTTGAGGCATCAATAAGAAGTGATCTTCTTTTTGATGATGCTGATGGGATAGACACATTACCTAATCAGGCTATATTTGATGTTATACAATAAATGGGGTATGAGGGGGATTTAACAGTGTTAACATTTAATAAAGCTTTGTTTTCACCCCAATGGAGGTTTTTATTTCATACTATAAATCATTGTCTTAGTTCAAAAAGTACCTCTTGGGATCAAGTTCCTACTAACATTGTCACTGCTGTCATCTGCTTAACATCTAATCAGAAGTATAATTTTTCCAAATTAATCTTTGATGGTATGCTTAGACATTTAGATGCTAAGAAGAAGTTTGTAATGCACCCACGTTTTATTTCTATCTTTTTAGATAAACAACTAGTTAATGTACCTGTACCTTTAGATCATTTTCCTGTAAATACTTTAACTAGTAAAGTCTCTTCTTTCATGGTTAAGAAGGGTAAACATTTCTCAGGGAAAGTAACCCCTTTGTTTGCTACTATGTTGGTACAACCAACTCAGGATGAGGGTCCTCCTTCAGACAGACCATCTGAAGCATAACCTACACCCTCTCCTGCTCCTACTAGTGAAGTACCTAATGAGCCACAGACTGACTCATCTCCTGTTCAAAATAGTGAGGTACCTATTGAGTAACAGACTGACCTATCCCCAAGACCTTCACCAACTACTACTATTCCTGATTCTATCCCAGAAACTTCTGGTGGGAATCTTGGAGGTCATTCATCCAGTGATAAATCCCTTTCAGGGAATGAGGGTGACATGACTCTCCAAAGTGTCTATGATCTTTATCTCTCTTTATGTGCACAGGTTACAGATCAAGCCAAGGAAATCAAACTCTTGAAGGCTAAGATTACAAAGCTCAAGAAGTATGCTAAACCTATCATCAAACATTTCAAAGCATATATGAAGACTGTCTCATTGCAGCAAAGATTCCCAAGGAAGAGCTTCTCAAAGAAATATAGGATGCACACTGTATCCAAACAAGGGAGGAAGTTTGCAAAAGGAGAATCATCAGTTCAAAGAGATCCACTGTTTGATGGAATGCCTGAAGATACAGTTGATCACATGGAAACAGAGAATGCTCAAGATGAAGGGAGGACAAGGGAAATAGTGGATGAAGACAAGGAGATTGATGAAGTTAGACTTAGTACTGAAGATGAAGTTAGTACCGTCAAGGAAGGAGTTAGTACTGACTTTGAGAAAGTTAGTACTGACAGACCAATAGTTAGTACTGACGGATCCAAAGTTAGTACTGACAGGCAAATTGAAGGTACTGAGGAACAAGTTAAAGGTACTGATGAACTTAAAGAAGGTACTGAAGAGCACAATGAAAGTACTGAAGAGCAAAGAGAAGGTACTGAAGAGAAAGTTGAAAGTACTGATGGGCAAATAAAAGGTACTGAAGATCAAACTGAGGAAGAAATTGCTACTCAAGCCACTCAAACATCCACTCAAACACCCACTTCTAAAATATTTGGAGATGATGAAACAATAGCTAAGGTTCTCCTCAACATGAGTCAAGCCAAAGCAGTTTCTAGAGAAAAGGAGAAAGGTGTAGAGTTGAAGGATGTTGAAGAAACTGATAGACCTAAGCCTACCTCTACAAGATCACTTCTCACATTAAAGCCTCTTCCAAAGATTGATCCAAAAGACAAAGGGAAGAAGAAGATTGAAGAGGAGGATGAATCTGAAAGTGAATCTGATGGTATTCCTCAAGCTGAGAAGAAGTTTAAGCAGCTTGAAAGTGATGAAGAGTTGGCAAGGAAAATGCAAGAAGAGTGGGAAGAAGAAGAGGAAAGAAACAAAATAGCTGAAGAACAAGCTGCCAATGAAGCTCTTATAAGAAATTTTGATGATATAAAGGCAAGGATTGAGGCAGATAGACTTCTTGCTGAGAAACTTCAAGAACAAGAAAGAGAGCAATTTACAATTGAAGAAAGAGCAAAGTTCCTTCATGACACAATTGCTGCTCAAAGAAGATTCCTTGCTCAACAAAGATCAGAAGCTATCAGAAATAGACCACCAACCAAGAATCAACTCAGAAATCAAATGATGACCTACTTAAAGCATGTAGGAAACTACAAGCATGCTGAATTGAAAATCAAGAAGTTTGAGGAAGTACAAGCTTTGTATGAGAAGATTAAGAGGTCTGATGAAGATTTCATCTCTATTGGGTCTGTTGAAGATGAAAGACTGATCAAAAAGATGAATGAGAAAGGAGTTGATTCCTCTAAAAGTAAAGAAGAAGTTAAGGAGGAAAGTAAAGAAGAAGTTCAGAAGGAAAGTAAAGAAGAAGAGAGTACTAAAAAGAGAAAGCTTGGTATTAGGAAAAAGATGAAGTCAAGGAAAAGAAGGTATATTCAAAACACTTCTGAAGATGATAGTGACAAAGAGAATGATGAACTAAGATTGCACTTAATCATAGCTCCAGATGAAGAAAAAGAAGTGGACTATGAGATACTTGACAGAAAATATCCTATTAAAGAATAGAAGACAGAGTGTCTTGGAACTAAACCACAAACTGATCAAGCTGAACACCTTGAGGAGATTAATCTAAATGTGGTGATTAGGAGTAATGGACAAAAGAGATACTTTAGTAATTTGATGAGTGTATTATCCATATTTGATAGAGAAGATTTGGATGCTGTGTATCAACTGGTAATGGACAGATTTCAAAATGAGATACCTGAAGGTTTTGACCGAGTACTTTGGGGAGATTTGATGGTTATGTTCAATCCAGATGATGAAAATGAGTTTTGGAATTCACAGCAAGATTGGAAGATTGTGAGTTGGAAGTTGCATAGTTCTTCAGGAGTACATACCTTAGTGACTGACACAGGTTTAAGAACGGTAACTGGTTTATGCAAATTAATCTCTTTGGCGAGATTAACATGCTAAAATGGGGTATTGTGAGAGGATTTTTGTGATGATAAATGCTCTTCTGGAGAGCTAGCAAAAACAGATTAACTATTGAATGCACTACCTAACATTCCATATTATATGTAACGAGTTAAGGAAAGCTAATGATTAAGAGCCGAACGATAAAAGGTCCTATGTTTAGAAGAAGAAAAGTGACATTAATCTTCTGTTTCGATTGATGTGGGGGGGTAATCTGTCGGATTAAAATTAATTTTTGTATGGTACTTGGGGTATAACTGTATAAGTGCTTATAACAGTAAAACTGTCAATTGTTATAACAAAGCAACTTAATATTTATGTCAAATTGTATCTTTTACGGCTCAAAACAATGAAGTACTCAAAAAAATGAAGTACAGCAAAAAGTTTCAGACATTTTACATCCCAATTATTTCATCATCTGTGACATTTCATTACAAACAATTCATTAACTCTATTGGATATTAAGATTAAACTTCTGCAAATTTGTTAGAGACAAAAAGATTATAATTAATGCAAGACGATAGTATAGCATCCATAAACAATTTTATCAAATTTCAACGAGAATACTCAGAACAAAAATCGATATAAACCAACAACTCTAAACATCATATGCGCCATAAAGAATGATTGCTAACACTAATTACGCGCTACTTAGTACCTCGCCATCAATATTTGCTCGTTAAACTCATTTAGAGAGGCCTAATCTTAGTGGGATTCTGACTTCGTTTAATCTTGCATCTGTGGCCCTATCTAACCAAGGAGAGAAAGCATAACTCGATCTATCAGTAGACATCCACAACTCATCATCGTTACCTTCATCGTCACTACCTTCATCATCACCACCTTCATAACCACTACCATCATCGTCATCATCTGAGAACGATGAATAAGAGGTAATGGCATTTATTTCCAAAGGCCTTGTGAATCTTCAGCCTCAAAAATCATCATCAACTAACCGTTTTAAAAATGAATGATCTAACAACTCATCAGCAGATAATCTACGCACAACCTGCTTACACAAACAACCCTTTAAGAAACTCTTCCCTTCATTCGATACACTACTAGAACTAATGACCAACTTAATTTCATTCTCATAACCAACACGTATCAAAACCTCATTTTTATCCAAATCTTTATATGCATGCCAAAGTTTGTTTACCAGTAAACATCTCAAACAAATTACACTCCAAAAGCCTAAATATCAGCGGGCGGTTTTTGAACACCGCTAATCACAGCTTATGGTTGAGAATACAAGGGTTACCCATCCAAATAACGAAAACCCTGGGGGGATCCTTCTTCTTAACCTGCTTCACCCTTTTCGCTAATCCTAAATCACCAACTTTAGCAATAAAACTCATCCCCTTTTTCTTATAGGCACAATCAGTTATTCTCAGGTTTTAAATCACCACAAATGATAACAAAACAACCCTCGTTTATGACGGTGACTTATCCTTTTAGAATCGATCTTGCATAACGCTTAAACATCAACTTCCAAACATTCTTTACCGTGAGACATCTCAATAAATCAGGCTAGAGGGTCCACAGAGCAAAATCCAATAAAAATTATGAAACATTGTTTATCTCAGAGTAATCTCCTCCCCAAAACACTTGATCACTTTGCTGACCCGCAAAATTTTATTCCATAACCTCTTTCTCCTTCGGAATTAGAACGAAACAAAACCTCTGCAGATTTTATCAGCCATAATGGACGGATACAACTATATTTAGATTGCGCCTTCACTTTAGCAACAAAAACAGAAGCTCCATAACTAGCCTTACAACATGAACGTCTATCCAAAGGAGCGTGATCACATTATCTTCCTTGATTTATTATTTTCGCTTCATATACATTTTGTTTATCGGTAAGGCTTCTTTTCTTCATATACGAATCTTTCGAGTTCAACATCATTGCAAATTTACTGATTAAAACATGGGATTGAAGGAATGAAAATTGAAGAGATGAGAAAAGGGTTAGGGTTTGAAAGATGGTAATATTTGATGAATTATGCGAGTTTATATAGAAAAAAAGGGTGAAGTGTTTTACAACAAACGGTCATGCGCATTTTTTGTGCATGAAAAGTTACCATATGGCATTATTCCTAATTTTTACTTAGGTATTGACAGTAAAATCTCTGTTTTCACTGGCTTCTGGAACAGGGGTAGTCTTATAAACACTGCTGACTTATGATTCTTCAAGTATGAAAGAATCTCTTCTTGTTCTACGACAGAATGCAAAACGGTGCGCGCAGCCTTCGCCACATAGGCTTTGACCCGAGACCAAGCTCCGGCGTGAGAGTAAACGGGATGACATGTGTGAAATAAATGAGTAAAAGCTACGGTTGCCAGGAATTAATTGAGAATGTAATGAAAGTCTTTGGGGTATTTATACTACCTTAAAGATGTACCTGATGATGACGTCGTATGCATTGACCTGACATCTGACTCGGGACTGTCAGGTGGGCCCTTGTCAGCTCAATGCTTTGAGATGCTTGGCAGCGTGTCAGTCGGAGATTCTAGATCTTAACCTTTGGGGGGTAAAGACAAAAAATACCTGCAAGCATTAGGACTTTATCCTTGTCGTTTCCTGAGTGTACTTTTGTCTTTTATCTGGAGGTTTGAGTGTCGTCCGGCACAAGGTGTCCGGTACATACATGAACATGCCCCCTAGTAATTGTTAGTTAAAACTCATTATGCAACACTCAAAAAAGAATGAATGGTCGAGGGGGACAAATCGAATTTCAATCGTTATTATGCACTTACGTTGTGGGTCGCTAGTTATCCCTGGGATAAGTTTAGGCTTTCTCGTTGGTGGCCATGGGAGTTCTCAACGAGTTTTAAGGGGTTAGTACCACGTTTTATATTACCATCCTTACCACGATGTTGCCACCTTTTTTTTTTTTTTGTAGGGCACTATAAGAATGGAAGGTTTGGAGTACAAATCGTGTCCTGTACATAGTTCGACATTATCGTTTCCTCTTCTCGAGGTCAGTCTTTTTTATACCTTCTCACTTTGGCTCATTTCTTTTCATACACATCCTATTCCTACATCTGCTCTGATTATTTTCGTAACTCTAAGTTCGCTCGACTATTTTAAGGTGCGTCTCGATCTCCTTTTTGTGTTTGTTTGTACTTCATCTTTTAGTGTTCTTTTATTTATGTCGGGAAATGAACTAAGAATGCTCCGGAAAGTTCACAAGTTGTGGTGATTTCGAAATTCGACATGCATATCCACACTTCTACTCTCACCACTAAAGAATTGAAAAGAGGCTATTACGGAATATTGCATCCTAACAGACCTGCATCCTCGTCTTCCGTCACCAGAGCTGACTATGGATAATCTCCCGCCGAATGTTATTGGGATATATATTGAACAGCTCGAGCAAGGGGGCTTGCGAATTCATCTATCAACTTTTTTCCCTGCCGTAATCAAACATTTTCGGGTACATGTTTAGTTAGTGCCGATGGGTGTAAATAGAGTAATCATGTTTGAGGTTCGTTGTTGGAGCTTGGATATCAATGTGAGTGTTTCCTTATTTCAAGTGTTTAACAAGATATGTAAGCAAGGTCATTGATTTTCGTTTGAGAACAAAACTGGAGGACGTTCTAAGAAGTGTTTTAAGGAGATTACTCAAGTCTAAAGGATTGGAAGAAGAAGTTCTTCTTGATAGATCGGAGAGCGATTCCGGATGCTATGCCTTGGAGGCATATTGACACGGATGTTCGTGATGATTTCCCGGTCAATTATAAGGAAGGTGACGCTGATCGTTTGGCTGAACATATTATCCTCCTTGTTAATACAAATAATGTCTAAAAACGTTATTTATATTTTTCGACCTCTCAATGTTTTGATAATAACAAAATGTAAAAACATTTACGATTAAAAATAAATCACTTACGAATTATGAATAGTAAAAATTCCATTTTAAGATTAGTGATCACTTAAGGTTATGGTCCAAACAAAATCATTAAGCATGATTAGTGATCAAGAAAATATTTTTCTCTTAACCATCATTTTTATTCTACAAAAGTATTTTCACAAAAATTAAATATACAAAATATTTTCTAATTAAAAGAAAAGTTTTATTTAAAACTTAAATTTGAAATTCAAAATTTTCCCCCAAAATGGAAGGTTCCATACCAGATACAACCTTCTCAAAAAAAAAAAAATTAAAAAAAAAAAAAAAAAATAAAATAATAAAGAAAAAAAAAAAAAGACAAAAAAACAAAAGTGCTGTCTTTAAGTCTACTGGCCGGCACCATTATAGGGTTGGCGGCCCCAGATATATTGAGTTCGCCTAGGAACCGCCCTCCAGGAGACCGTTGGACCTACTGGCTATAAATATTGCACAATTACTGACAGAAAACAGACTTTTTGCACGAAATATTTTTGATAAAAACTTCTCTCTCTAAAAACCTTCTTTCTCTCTCAAAAATATCTTGATCACTAACATCTTTAGATCTTGTTTCAAGTGATCTAATCTCATCTCATCTCTCTCATTCTTCTATCAAGTGCAAGAGAAGAACATTCGTATTCGCCAAGAAACGAAGTGTTATTTAGTGATATTTCCTCTCTTCTTTTAAGTACCAAATCTTTATTGTAATTAATTTGTGTATTAGTGTGATTCGGATTGTGTGTGTAAATCGGATGTGTGGAGATCTTGTGATTGTGTTATATTTATTGAAGTGTAGATTGGTTCTAGCTAAGATTAGGACTCGACATTTAGCTTAGTGTCGGAAAACAACGTAAGCGACGTGTAAACTGTTTTCTCCGCCTAAAGGGAGCTTGTTGACATAGTGAAATCTCGAGTAGGATACTTGAGGATTCGAGTAGGGCGAAGAGGTGCTTCGTAGCCGAACCACTATAAAATTTTGGCGTCTTGGTTTGATTGTTCTTTGCCTTATCTCTTCATTATTATTATTATCATTGTTATTTAGTTTTAGTTTAGATTGTTATATTGTTGGTTCATATTGTTGATTGATTAAACATACAACTCGAATCTAAATATTTTGAAAACAAACTTTTAAAACAAAAACGAACTTGTAAACTATTCAACCCCCCTTTTAGTTTCCACAATTGGTATCAAAAGCTAAGGTCACTCAACATTTTTAAAATATATTGTATTTTAAAGCTTGGATCGATCTATGGATTTCGGACAAAATATATAGAGTGGCAATCAATGCAATGACACCAATTTTTGAAAGTGTTGTTTTATTTATTGGAAATAGAATTCAGAGACATATGTTAGAAATCAAAAGATCTAGTATCTTGGTACTGTTAGTACCAACGGAGATTTTTCAAACCAATTATTCAAAATCCGAAAACAAACTTGTTGAGGTTGTCCCTTTTGGATAAACAAACCGATGTCCTTAAAAAAGGCTTGCGAAAAATAATGGAAGCCAAAATGGTTATTTACAATGCTTTTCCATGAAAAGAATATGAAAGAATTTTCATGTGTAATACGACAAAAGATATTTGGAAAACTTTGTTAATCATCCATCAAGGTAATAATCAAGTCAAAGATAATAAGATCGACCTTTTGGTTCAACAATATGAACAATTCGTCATTTCCGAAGTCGAATCTTATAGATAGTGCTTTTGCTAGATTTAATACTATTATTACTAGTCTAAAAGTTCTTGATAAAGGTTAATTAGCAAGAAAACTATGTTAGAAAGTTTCTTCGGGATCTACTCTATATGGAGAGCAAGGTCACGGAGATTGCAGATGTCAAAACTTACATCACTTATCTCCTTGATCGTGCTCATTAGAAACCTACAAAGTCCATGAGATGGATCATCAAAGAAAGATTCCCGTAATATGTAAAACCTAAAGGAGAATAAAATGGTGATTCTCTCTATCTTTAAAGGCTAAAAAGGAATCTAGTGATGAGGATTCGTGTTCACTTCGGTAGTGAAGACGGAAGAATACGATCATGGCGGTAAGAGACTTCAAGAAGTTCTTCAAAAGAAGATGAAGATTTGTTAGACAACCAAGAAACGATAAAAAGGCTTTTCAAAGAAGTTGAGACGACAAAAAAGGCAAGAGTAAAAGGAAGTGTTTCAGATGCGGAGATCCAAATCATCTTATTGGATAATGTCTAAAGCCACCGAGAGACAAAAACCATAGAGCATTCGTTGGAGGTTCTTAGAGCGATAGCGGTGAAGAAGATGATGAAAAGATCAAAGGCGAAGCATGCCTAGTAGCTTAAGCACCAATGAGGTATGTTCCGAATCTTCTTACTTTAGTGATGAAAACTCATCAGTAGATGATTTAGTTTTAGATAATGAATATGATAAACTACGCAAAATGAGTTTAAAGATAATCACTAAAAACAAAAGATCAAAAGCCATAGAAATAGCTTAGAAAAAGGAGCTTTAATGAATTAAAAGAAAAATTGTCAACACTCGAAAAAACAAGGGAGTTGATCTCGAATGTACAAAATGTCAATTGCTTAAAATTGAGAATGAAAAACTCAAAGAGGAAGCTATTAGATTAACTAAATTTGAAAAGAGTACACATTGTCTAAATGAAATGTTAAGATATTCAAAAACCATTCTGGAGAAAAATTGAGGTTTAGGGTTTAATTCTTTTGAAGAATCAATCTAGTGGAATGTAAAAAAGATAAATTTATGAAGCTCAAAAAAGGCGTCAGTCATGATGGGAGGTCTCATTAACTATGGCGGCCACAAAATGTTCAGGCGGCCCCGAAAAGCAATTACCGGGACCACCACAGTTGGTACGCCTGGGTGAGAAAAGTTATGGTCTTTTCAAAAATATTTTTGGGTCCTAAGACCATTAAACCATATAAGTAAGAGAACATTAAATGTTTCAGGTTGCTTGTGATGTTGTTAAACAAAAGTCTAAGTAACTAAAGTTAGTCATAACTAGCTATTGTCCATCAATAGGTCACAAGAGTCTGAGTCTGAAATCTGATCTTCAATACATGGGCTTAATAGATCCATTCTCACAATTATTAAGAATGGCTTGGTGCAATAATTGGGATACTAGCTCATTCTTCATAATTATTTAGATTACTTATTTTGCATCATCTTTACATTTTCAGCACATGGGTGGCTTTTAGTTGCAACTTATTTTTTTCATTCTTTTTTAAATAACATTTGCAATGCTACAGAGAGTTTTTATCTTTTTATTATTGCCCCTGCAGATTTTATTTTATACGCAACTCCCACACTTGATGATGAACATGTCGATAGTGATGATTATAGGAGGGTCTTTGTAGTTCATAATTGAATTGGCTCATCCACGAATGCATAAATTGTTCGTTCAATTCCACACGAACCTTTAAACTTAAGTAGCCAGAAATTTTCACACAAAGTTAACTATAGACTTACTGGGTAGGTTAAGGTGAAATGGAAGTAACGATACAATATAACATTGGGTGAATACATTGGATTGCGTTTAAAAGGGTGATCTAGGGGTATCTGCACTTAATAATGAGTGCAACAAAAGGCTTTCTTTATCACGGAGGTCGACAGTCAGTGGGTAACAAGTCGATAAACAATTAATTATAGGCTATTTGGGGTGATTTCCCTAAGTGGTCGCCGATTCTTGAACTATCTATTCCTGATAATCATTAGGTCTCGACAATGATGTACATGCGAAGTTCTAAAGTCTACATTTACTACGGCAAAATCAATATTTTGGTGGGTTTTTTGAACTAATATGATGGAACGGAATATTAGGCTTAGTCTCAACAATAGTAATAATAAAGCGGGTAATGTGGATTCGGCAAAGATTATTTTAGTTATTTAAGACAAAGATTTGTCAAAATTTTAAACTTGAACAATTTTCAAAAGTAAACTAGAAAATCAAAGGCAAACTACCGTTCAAAATAAATTCTACTCCCATCCACCCTACTTGATTTGTACATATGTCCCTATTGTACATTAAGGAAATGAAATAAAGAGGACTAAGAGTTAGAATTAAGGACAAGAAACTCCTCACTGGAGCATTGCCTTCGAGATTTGAAAATTTGGCAAAATGTCTTTTAGATTTATCTCCGTCTTTCCCGCCACTCTTTAACCCTGTGATCACAAAAACAAACCAAATCATAAAAAATAGTTTTACAAGAATATTGAAGTGTACTAGGAATACAAACACTAACTCTATTTCGTAGAAAGAAATCACGGTTGCATTTAGCATATGCAGCAAGCCTTTTAAACCACTTTGTGGCCCAAGTAGACGAGTTAGTCTCGTGAGGGCTTCCAAAGAACATACCCACAAAGTCCATTTAAGTTACCACATGATTATGAGTCGAGCAGGTCTCGATAATTGCCTGCCTAGCTGTGAATCTGCAAAAAAACAAGTATGAAACAATGAAATACAAACTAATGCAAATAGGAATTTTTGTTAATTGAAGGTCGAATTGGTCTAACCGACAAGACTGTTGTTTTTAATTAGTATTAAGTTTGAATCTGCTCAGTCTACGTTTTAACAAAGTATACTGTTTCGTTAATCTCGTCTATCTCGTGTCCATGGTACTTATTCTAATCTGTGTCATATTTACATCTAAATCGTACTACCGTTTTTCCCTAATACTTTGACCGTTTCCATACGGTATAAAATTTGCTTAACGTATATGGTCCATTACAATCTGGTTTCTAAGTTTCCCAAAAAAATGTTTAATCTTGAACTGAAGTCTAATACCTTCTTCCCACTTCTTGAAGTCTCCTTATCATAATTTAGTTTCATGCCAACGTTTTGTTTTAGTTCCTTTCTTTAGATGCCCTTGTTGTGAATGATCATATGCTTCGGATGTTCTTATCAGTCAGAAATTCATCAAGTTGATTAATTGAAGGAATCTTTGTTTCCTGCCAACATCAAGTCCAGATTATGTTCTTTTGGGCCCATTATGCCTTGTGTTCGAGTCGGTATTGGGTAAGGTGGCATGCCTTTTCGTAAACAATCCTGAATGGTGTACTACCGATAGGTATTTTATAAGTTGTCCTGAATGCCCACAGTGCATCATCAAGTTTATCTGCCTATTCTTTTCTGTTTTTGTTAACCGTTCTTTACAGGGATTCGCAGCTTAATGGCTATATTTAGTATTCTATGTTGGTAAACTAGTTTGGGATGATTTGGGTGTAGCAAGTCTATGTGTTTACTCATATTTCTTAAGGATCTTTTCGAAGAAGAGAAGTTGCAAAAAATGTGTTCCACGATCGCTAATTAGAGCCTTTGGAACTCCAAATCTGGAAAATAACTTTCTCCTTTTTAGGAATTTCATCTACGACTAGTGCATCATTAGTAGGTAGGGGATTCGGCCATCGACCATTTTGAAACGTTAATCGAAAAGCTACAAGAATGAATTTGTTATTTCTTGAGGTGGGAAAGAGGGTCCCATGAAGTTTTAAACCCTAAAATGTCAGAGACTTCACTAACAAGAATGATTGGTTAAGGGCATTGGTTCCCGTGCAGGAAATATTTTTCTGCCCGTCTTGACATGAATCACATCCTTGAACATATTTTGCACATCTAAAAAATAGTTGGCCAATAGAATCCAGACTCGAAAATCTTTCGTGCGGTAATATCTGCCCCGTAATGACCTCCCGCGGGTCCCTTGTGGCAATGTTCTAGATTTTCGTGTTAATTCTCTACCAAAAACACATCTTCTTATAATTCCGCCAGGACATGATTTGAAGAGGTATGGGTCGTCCCATATGTATTTTCGTACATCGTTCAAGAATTTTTTTCTTAAATAATAAGTCAGATGCTGAGGAACGATCTTAGAGATAAGGAAATTTGCATAATCTGCGTACCACGGGTCGGTTTCAGTAATCTTTAGTTTAATAATCATAAGGTGTTCGTCAGGAAAATTATCTTGTATTGTATCTTCATTTAATTCTTCCAACCCTGGAGTTTCAAGTCTAGAGAAATGGTCAGCAGCTAGGTTTTTAGTCCCCTTTTTATCCTTAATTTCAATAGTAAATTCCTGGAGAAGTGAAACCCACCTTATCAGTCTAGGTTTAGCATTCTGCTTGCTGAAGAGATATTTGAGGGCTGAATGATTAGTGTAGTCCACCGTTTTAGAACATTATTTAAATAGGACCTAATTTATGAATGCGTATATACTGCTAACAGTTCCTTTTCTGGACCATAGTGTATACTATTCTTGGCATTGGTTCATAGTTTTACTTTCATAATAAATCGGGCGAATTTTTTCTTAATCCGTTGTCCCAGAACAACTCCAACGGCATAGTCGCTGACGTCACACATGAACTCAAAATCTATATCCCAATTAGGGGCAATGATCACTCGTTGAGCTGGTGTGCTCGAAGTTTAACACGAAATTTAAAGTTGTCAAATGATTTTATGCATTCGTCTAAGAAGTTAAATTTGGCGTCTTTCATCAACAACTGAGTCATAGGACGGGCTATTTTAGAAAAATCCTTAATGAATCTTTTTATAGAATCCAGCATGTCCTAAGAAGCTTCGTATTCCTTTGACATTGGTTGGGTAAGGTAAACTAACGATCACATCAACCTTAGGTTTATCAACTTCAGTTCCTGCTTTTGATATCTTATGTCCTAAAACAATTCCTTCTTTGACCATAAAATGGCAATTTTCCCAATTGAGGACTAGGTTCGTTTCTTCACATCTAGCTAACATTTTTGATAAATTGCTAAGACAAGTTCTAAAAAAATTTCCAAACACGGAGAAGTCATCTATGAATACTTCCATAAAATCTTTACACATGTCATGGAAGATTGCTGTCATGCATCACTGAAATGTTGGCGAGTGCGTTACATAACCGAAAGCATTCTTCTTAGGCAAAACGTGCCATAGGACAAGTAAGGTGTCTTTTCTTGGTATTTCTGGTGCTAAAGGAATTTGGAATTTATCCTAGGAGAATTCCATCCAGAAGATTAATAGTATTCATTTCATGAGGTTGATCAGATGAAAGGTAAGGGGAAAAATGGTATTTCTTTTTGCATCGTTAAAGTTTTCTGTAATCTAATACGTTCCATCCATTCCGATGACTATTCGCTGTTGGAATTAGTTCGTTGTCTTTGTTGGCTATCACAAGTGATTCCATCACCATTCTTAGGAACCACATGAATTGGGCATTACCCAAGGACTATCTGAAATGGCATAGATTATACTGCGTCATGAGAAGATTTTATTTTAATAAAAAAAAAACAAAAATTTTGGTTTTTTACGACGTCTTGACTTTAAGGATTTAATCTTTGTATAGGTTGTACGGTAGGTTTGGATTGTATTCCATTAAATTTTATGAGTATTGAAAGTGGGGACTAATTCCTGTAATTATCAGAGATTTTTCATGCCAGGTGCTTTCTGATGTTGGTAAGGAATTCCAATAGTAATTTTTTTCCTAGAGTCTGTATAATATGAATGATGTTGATGACAGGTATTTCTGTGATTATCGTTAAGAAAGCATATCTAAGTGTGAGGGAGTTACTTGAGTGGTGGGGTAGGCTTTTTCTTCATTATTAGTTTTTGCAGCGAAGAGAGAGGGTTATTTACAATCTTTATGGGTTGCAGGAAATGGTCAAGAATGGGTTCAATCAAATTAACGTGGTTTGGAGGAAGAATTTTTTTAATATTGTCGAGGATGGAAAGGTCAATTACATTGCTGAATGGCTCAGCGGTGTCCTCATCTGATGGGGGGATCTCATGGATTTTTCTAAGTCAAAGATGATGGTTTCATCCCCCACTTTGAAGGATATCTTTTTGTTAAAAACATCAATCATGGCATATGATGTGGCCCAAAAAATGGTCTTCCAGATAATGGGAAATTATATGGTCCTACTTCCATATCAAAGTATACAAAGTCGACGGGAGGGAGGAAAACGACTTTGTCGATCTTTACATGACATTTTTTGTAATTCCTTTTGGAAAAATGAGTGGTTTTATTCGCAAGTTCGATACACATCCGTGTGGGTTTTAAATCACCTAGGTTAAGTCATAGAAACATCGAGTATGGCATAAGGCTTATGCCAGCTCTTAAATTAGCCAAGGCTTTTGTAATTCCACTTTGTCCTATTATACAGGGTATAGTGAAACCTCCTGGGTCCTTTTCTTTAGGAGGGAATTTTTTTCAGATGAATGCGGAGCATTGCCTTGTTTATGTAATTTTAGTGCTGCTTTCCTCTTTCCCTTTTTTGTAAGAGATCTTTTCCTTTTTATTTTTTTTTTTTTTTTTTCTTTTTTTCTTTTTTTTCTTTTATTTTTTATGAACTTTGCGTATTTTGGATTTGTTCAAGGGCTCTTATAAAGGGGATATTGATTGTGAAGTTTGCTGGTTGGTTCCTAAAGTCGTTTTTGGAATTTATTTAATATCTAAGTTTATAAGTGTTATTTTTCCTTTCTCCTTTTATAATCGTTTAGGAAAAAGGGATAGGTGGATCTATCCTCTTTAGTGTATTTTGTGTGTTTTTGTTTTATAAAAAGGACTTGTTATATTCTCTGTGGTAGGGATGTGTTCAGTGGTCATGTTTGTTAGGTCGTTGCTATCCTTAAGGGGGTTTTTTGGTGGTTGGTTTCATTTTTATGCATATGCTTAAAACTGCTTAATCTTGCTTTCTATTGTGTTAAGTATGCTTGTTTGATCTTTATTATGTTTATTTGAACTTGTTTTATGAGCCTCTTAATCTGTTTTAGCCAAAATTTGAGTTTAGATTTTTAAAGGGGTGTTTGGTATAAGGATTCATTTGTGTGCAAATCTATTTTTATGCATTTGTGGTCTCTAAAAACAAGATTAGATTTACTTAAAAGCAATTTTAGATTAATTTTATTTAAGTTAAAATCAAGTTTAGGTTAATTTGTAAGTTTTCATATCCAAATGTTCATTATTGTGAAGAATTTATCGTTTTTGTATGCAATTCTTTGATTTTCAAGTTTAGAGTGATAGAGTTGTGTTTTAGTGTCTTAAATATGTCACATTTTGAGTTAAAAACCTGGTCATACAAGTTTTAACACTGTTTCATTGTTTAAAACAGTTATGGGTCAAAACAGTGTTCTTTTTTAGTTATGGGTCATTTTCTAGCAAAATTCAATCTTATTTTTAAATAAGTTTTAGTTTGTTTCAAGCCGTAAAATTTGTTGCATAAGCTCTTTGGAAGCTAATTTTCATCTGTTTTAAGTTTTCATTGTCTAAAACGCTTATATGATGGGTTGCAAAAGCCGTTTTTGTTCCTAAGGCCAAAAAGCATTATGTGGACAGTTTTATACTTTGCTTGAGTTCTTGCATTCAATTTGTTTGTATACTTGATTTTATGGCTTATTTTTGTAGTATGGTGGCTTATCTCGTTAGGTTTTAAATTTCATAGCTTAACAAGTCTTAGTTTTAGTCCTTAGTTAAAAAAGCCAAATCTGTCATAATTTTTTAGCTTATTCTCTTATTTTATTTGCTTATTTTTGTTTCCCTATGCTTATTAGATTTAGGTATAAGCTTGTTTTAGCTTATTTTGTTTTTAACTTAGCTCATTTAGTTTTTATAAGCCTAACAGTTTAACCCTCATCTAGCTAAAAAAAAAGTAATATGTCTGCTTATTTTGCTCTTTTCCAGCTTATTTATAAGTTTTTAGAAAAATTTGTTTTTTTTAAAGTTGCTTATTTTTGTCTCTTATTTAACTTTTTAAAAAGAAAAATGAAAAAAAAATGTTTTTAAAAAAAGAGAGGCCACAGGTTTCCAACCTGTGACCTCCCCTTTTCACACTCAACATATTTAACAAACACTCCTCAACCATACGCGCCCTTGGGACTTTTCTGTTTTAATTTGTGTGCATTGTATTCTTATACTCGACTGCCAAAGTATAAGAAGTACAACACCTCTTGAAATTATCCACATCGACATCTGCGTGTGACATTGAGTACTACAATGTAACTCCTTTAAGTGATAGTTATCCAGGTCTTCAACCAACCATCCCGTCTACTAGAAACTAGATAATCCAAGTCTCAATCATAAGTTGTATACGTTCAAGCAAGTCATCAAATGATAGATTGGGTTTAAAGAAATGGGGTAGAAAATAAAAGGAATTCTCGATGATAAAATAAGTAGACGCCTCCGTGAAACCCACTTCAATCTTAAATAAAAGATACCAAATCAACTTCGTGATCACTTGTCATCGTAATCTGAATCCTTAGCCGTTTGTCATTTTAGTGAATCTTATTCGGATCGTTTTAGTGTTATGTATCGTGTTAGTTGTGTTGTTGTTTGTGAATGTCATTAAACTAGGACAAATGTTATTTTTGAATGTCGTTAACTAATAAATGTCGTCTAGTTCAACTTGTCGTGATAGTGTTTTATACCAGGCTCAATCTAATAAATACCCATACTAAACAAATAACAACCCAAATCCAATATTTATGATAGCCCAATATAAGATAATACTCGGCCGAACACATTTTTAGTCCATATTTTGTGTTATAGACTGGCTGCCACCAATTTAGAATTATCGGCCCACTTACAAACTATTAAAACCCAGTTGGCCCAACACCATCTTATAACCTCAGCCCAAGTATAAAACAAATTTTTTTGGTTAGAGTCTTGGCCTAATATATTTGATAAACACCTGGCCTGCTATGAATCATAGTCCCATACACTTTATAAAATTCGGCCCATGATGTTGTCTTAAAGCCCGGTTCAGTCCAAATCCTTATACCCGATCATAACAAATTAGGATATAAAACAATCACAATCCCTAAATATACTCAGAGATAATCTAACCCTAATCTCATTTTACAACCGCCTCTCTCTCTTATACCTTCATCAGCATATAATAAGAAAAAGAAGCCAGTAGCAGATATTGATCTTATATCCTAAAGATAATCATCACATTGTATTTCTTAACCACAAATCATTAAATCACTACCCACAAATATCCTTATCTAAATCATAGATACAAGCACCAATCTTTTCAGATCCTTGTTCATCCACCAATGGTAAAGGACCCTCAAAACAAAACGATTAACACATCTTCTTATATTCGGCTTCAAGATCCATCAAGGGTCTCGGGTAGGTATTTAATTGATGTGTTTTTGTTGTGTCACAAACAAAATAAAGATTAGTTTATAACAGATTTGCCAATGAGCTAAAAAAAATGAAATCACAAACACAACATACTCGAATACAATACACCACGGTTACTCTATATACCACTTGTTATCCCAAAGATTCAACAAGCTAACAGAATGACCGAGGTCGGAGAGATCCCCCAATATGTTTGGGACCACCGGGTAAATACGGGACCACCATCAGCAAGACACAAAACGGGACACTGAACCAAAAATTTTCAAAACTGAAAAACAAACACCCCCTTTCCTGCTGCCATTGATGAACTCGAACCAAAACCCACCAAAACTTAAAATCAACCATTAAAACTTCAATTGAAGATCAAATCAACACTAATAATCATTCCTAATATCACAAAGATCATCAATTGTAAGTCATTTCATCTATTTTCTTTCAATTTGAGTCTAGGGTTCATGATGAACACCAAAAATTAAAATTGGGGATTTTCAATTTTTCTTTCAACTTTGTGCAATTAAGAGTACTAGGATACAATGTATAACTAATATGCTTCCCGTAGACATAGGATTTGCATACATTAGTAAGATTAAACGAAAAATTGATTTTGAACCAAAACCCCAATTTTATTTTCAAATCACTCACGTTAGGAACACAGTAAAATTTTGTTGTTATGCATTGTCAATACAACCTAAAAACGTTTTCAAACACATGCATAATGATCTCATAAACAAATTTCGAGATGCATAATTCATATGCATTTTTCGACTTGTTTGGTTGAGCAAAATCAAATTAAGGAGCGTTTGGGTTAACTCTTAGGATCTTATATTTAGGTCGAGTTAATCGTTACTCCACATTTGTTGCATATAGGCACACACTAGGCACGAACTCAAAATATTAATACAAGTAAAATACAATTAAAATGTGATCTTGGTTGTCTTATTCTAGGTGACAATGCCTCGCAAATCTTCTGAAGATTACAAAAATACAAGACACTATATCCCTATAATGTCACATGAATTCCGTTCTCCAATAAAAGAAAAACTAAGAAACCTTGAAGAACGTTACATTCACGAGGGTCGGGTGGTTTTTGATAACTTTACGGATCTAAACTATGTTCGGTCTTTGTTTCATTTTGTCAAATTTGAGTGTCTTCTTGAAATCAATGAACAAGTTTGTCCTCGTTTTATTCTCGAGTTTTATAGTCAATATCGTTTGAGTTATTGCAATGAAGGTCAAATGTTTGTCGAATTTGTAATTCAAAATCAACTGTTCTCCTACTCTCTTGAAAAGTTTGCTCAAATTCTTGACATTCCTTGTGAAAGAGCATGTGTCTTTACCGATAGGTGGAGACTTGATGAGTTAGTATATGGTATCCCTTCGGGTGGTCCATATCAAACCAATCCTCCTTCCATCGAGGACATCATTTCGTCTATTCGAATTAATCGAGAAGGTCAAGTCCGTCGCATCCTTCATGAGGAGGAGATTGATGTTCTTAATTATCAAATTCTCACTCGTGAAATCATACCAACTTTGAAACCTTTAGAGGAAGTCATCCGGGAAAACGTCTTTTGTTTTGGGGGTAATCGGGATCATGTTCCCGCGTGTCTTTGTTTTATGCTCTACTGTGTCGTACACTCCTAAAGATTCAATCTTGCCTATTTCATGGCAAAACGAATGGAGTGGGTCACTAAGCAAGCTAGATTAATTCTACCCTATGGTATGCTATTAACTCGCTTGTTTAAATTCATCATGAATGAATATCCCGAGTTGTACAACGAGTCTTATGTCTTGTACGATTGTGTCATGAATCCTCTTGCCGCTCAACTAGAGCGAAAACCAAGAAGGGATCATGGCACGACCTCACGTGCAACCACTCCTTCCCCTATTCATTATGTCAATTCCCTAACCGATCAAGTTCCTCAAGTCTTTCAAAACCCACCTAACATTGACTCTCATCTTGAACCTTTTTACACCGGCCAAACCGAAATCATCAACCGTCAAGTAGGGAGCGAAAAAACCAGAAGGGTTCGTAGCACGTGAGAACAGAATGGCGCCGGTCCTGCTGTCTCGCGTATACACTTGTCTCTCCGTCTTAGTAGCGGTCGTAGGATCGATACAAGAGACCATTCTCATCTCATAAACTCAACGATCGATGATTGATGGAATGACGAAGACGGAGATCCTTTCGTAATGTGTGTGTATCATCCTTCCCGCCATGCGTTTAATGTCAATTCCCTCTAACGATCAAGTTACCTCGCACAAAGTCACGCTTTTTAAAATCCCAACCCTCATAAACGTGTGGGTGGTTGTTGCTGGTAGTGTGTGTGTTAAGACGTAGCGTTATACTGTGTAGTGAGATAATAATAATACTTGCCCATAAACACATAACAAGTTCAATCATCAACGTCAAGTACAATACGAGAAGATAGCATCGTTGGCGGAGTAAGTGAAGTCAATCGTAGAGATAGAAAAAATGTATTAGAAGGTTGTGGAGGAACATGAGAAGTGAGCAATGAGGAAAATTGCTTTAAGACATTATTATCTATACTATTTAATAATCTACTATGCTTAGATATTTGATCTTATGCCATTTGCTAGAAACTTAGTATGGGCAACATCACTTGCCTTGGATGATTATTTGATTTTATCATCCTAAACCTATGCTTGCATGCACCCTAATACACTTTGGTTATGTTCAATATATTATGCATGCTTATGAACTTGTCAATTTGTATGCTTTCTTGAATTGAATTTAGAACGCTTAGTCCTACATGTTTGATTGGTATGGCTTAGATGATTCATGATGAAATAGAATTGACTGCAAAAATAGGAAAATGTTTTCGTATAGGTTTTACAGAAAAACTGGAAAAATTCCCTCACTTCAGAAAATGGCCCCCTTAAATACTGGGCGGCCCCCAATATATTTGGGACCGCCGGGTATTTATGGGACCACCGTCAGAGGTCACGGATTTCTTCACTGTGACCTCCTGAATTACTGTGGCAAGATTGAACACTATCCAATATAGGCCTAGCTGATTTCTGCTCTTTTGATAAAATTTTTTGGAATCTAAAACTTCAACCCCATGCCTTAACTCTTGATATACTTCTTCCACCTTAAATGTCATGAAGACTCTCTTATTCTCTCATTTCATCGACTCCTCAACAAAAGAATCTACCAGAATTCCACAAATGCTTGTATTCTATCAACCCTTCATAGAAAAATCAAACTTACCATAATCCCTCTAGACAATCTATTTTGTCAACTTCTCTATAGTGATGAAGAAATTCTCCACTTCACCTTTCTACCACCATCTTCTTCATCTCCAAACTCCTCCAAATGGCTACCATCTCAAAACTCCTTCAAAAATTAACCTACCTCTAGCCAAGATATACATCTTCTTTCCTTTCAACTCAAGACTCTTCACAATTTCACCTCCATCCTCAAATGAACCAACTCTCCTCAACCTTTGAACCCTTTGCTTGAGAACATTTGGATGTCCCTCCTAGACCTTTTAAACCATTCAACCACTTTCAAAGCTTCCTTTCTTTGGATATCACTCTTGATCATTTATCACCAATCACACCTCTTGAAAATCTCTCAAGTCCACCCTTCACCATCACACACCACCTTAAGACATACTCATCATAGGGCATCCACTCTACCACAACTATCATGACTATCATGGATCAAACTTGTATTTGTTGGAGTTCCACAACCGTCTATTCTACTTTAAACCTTCGAGATGAAATGAACATTATTGTTTTGCTCATCTGAGTCATATCTTCTAACCACCGCCCTTCACAACCTTTTCACCTCACATTGGCCTTTTTCAAAATGGCCTTAATAATGGAAAATCCAAGTGACATTTTTGTTATAAAAAGTCATTTCTATTGCATCATGAACATTTAAGTACTTATGAAGTATTATGTTCTCTTTATCTTGTATTAGCTCTAGTTTATTTTGCATGAATGTATTAGTTGGTTGTGCTATTTTATGAGTTTCTTGTTGGTGGAATGAAATTCTTCTTTTGTTAATTTTACATACAATGTGTTAACTTGAAAGATATTTGTCATGCTATGTTGGTTTGCCTCTTGTATTTCTAATACCTTGTTATGTAGCAGAAACCAAAAAACTATCGTTAAGATCGATCCCTGGTGCCACCGAAACAAGGGGGAGCATTACATCAAGGTGGAATCTTTATCTTCGATTTCTTTTCTATCTTACTACAACTCGACGATCAACTTTTTGGATTCAACAGAAAGGTGGAGAAATATGTAATTTACTCATATAATTTATAAACTTCCATTTTCTATACTAATGAGTATTTGTTTTGTCTTCATCAAAAAAAAGTGAGATTGTGTTAATACAAAATTAATGTCTAAAATGTTTTATTATATTTTTCGACCTCCGATGTTTTGATAATAACAAAATATGAAACGTTTTTACGATAAATATGTTACACGTTTATAAATACTATTCATAAATTCCCATTTCTAAGATTAATCACTTAAGGTCATGGATAAACAAATCATTAAACTAGATTAGTGAATCAAGAAAATAATTTTTGTCCCATAAACCTTACATTTTTACAAATATGTTTTTTATAAAAATTATAAACATCAAAAATAATTATTTATAAAAGAAATGTTTTATTAAATTAATTAATTTGAAATCAGATTCCCCCCCCCCCCCCCCCCCCCCAATATCTCTGCCACCAACAAATCTCTCTAGATTCCTATACAACCTTCTCTTAAATAGCAGCTCATCGATCTTCTTGATCATGACATGGGACCTTTGTCTGCCCAATCTACACCAATCACGCTTTGGTAGATACTCCATCCTCCGGTTTTTCGCAATATCATCCAGCACAGTTTTGACATCGGTGAGCGTGCCATCACAGAACTTGTAAAGCTCATCCAAGCGCATCAACCGGTTTCTCTTTTGCTGGTCTTGATAAATGACACCCTGAGGATTGTTGTAGGCGGTGTATGGGGTCAATTTGCTAATGCCTGCTTTGAATGTTTGAGGCTTGGTGATATTCAACTTCTTCTGGTAGCTTTCAACTCCTAGTTGAAGGTCTTTCACCCGCTTTAGAATGACTATGCGTCTGGTAAACATCCGCTATGCCACATTCAGATCAAAGAGGACATCATTTCCCAAATTTAAGATCTTCGTAAATTGTGTATTGGTGTGATTTGGATTGTGTGTCAATCCAAGGGTATATATCTTGTGAGTGTATAAAGACTTTGTGAAGTCTTAGATTGGTTCTAGCTAAGATTAGGACTCGACATCTAGCTTAGTGTCGGAAAAGAAAGTAAGCGACGTGTAAACGGTTTTCTCTGCCCAAAGGGAGCTTGTTGACATAGTGAAATCTCAAGTGGAGTACTTGGGGAGTGGAGTAGGAACGAAGAGGTGATTCATTGCCTAACCACTATAAATCTTGGTGTCTTGGTTTGATCGTTTCTTTCTCTATCTCTTTAGTGTTATTGTTTACTTAGTTCATTATATTAGATATTTTAGTTGTGATTCATATTGTTGATTGATTGACATACAACTCAAATCTAACAATTTTCTAAGCAAAGTTTTAAAATGACAAATTAACCAGTAAACTATTCAACCCCCCTTCTAGTTTCCTACAAGAAGGTTCAAAATTCATTTATTTCGAAAGCGCCCCCGTTTTAGCCACTTATTCAATAAAAAATAAAAACTAAGATAATTTTTTTTAAAATTTATTCAAAAAGCTTTAAGAACGGGAGTTTGTCATCCTTGATTTTTCACAATCCCCAAACCAAGTTTAAAACGAAATCACAGCCAAATATAAGATTAGATTCTAACACCACTCATAAATGCTAATTGTGTAAGTGCAAACTAACTTTTAGCTCCCATTATTCCTAAATCCTCTAAGGATTTTGATTATTATTATTGGCGACAAAAAATTATATCCTTATTATCATAAAGGTGCCCGATTTAGACCATAATTAGTTTGAAATCCTTTCCTAAAGAGACGATATGGTGAGAATAAGGTCTACATTAAGGTTCTAATTCTGCATGATTTAGGGGTTATCCTTTTTATTTCATCCAAAACAACTCAACTACGGGTCTAGAGATGGGGGCTTTATTTAGATAACCCCGAAGTCAAAATTTGGCTGTATTATAATTATTATTATTGCAACATTATTATCCCTCGGTCCTTTAAACAACTGCCACATCGGTATGCGAGTCGACCATGGTCCAGAAGTCTTATTACGACTGGGAGATCCTCGACCTTTTTGAAAACTGCCACATCGGTATGCGAGCCGACCATGGTCCAGTAATCTTTTATCAGCCCATAGTTCTTATTATTATTACCTCCACCCTTTAAACGAATGCAACATCGAGCGTCCTAACCGACAAGATGCAGTGGTCTTATTTCGGCTTTAGTTTATTACATTATTATTATTTTAGCCAAATTTCAAGTCCTGTGGTCTGTTAACTACCTAGACAATGGTAGCGAGCCGCCAGGAATCGGTAGCCTATTTCCCCATAACACTAACAAAACCTCGATGTGTACCTTACTTTCACCAGAAGGAATCTCTACGAAGGGATCTAAACTAAGAATCGCAAAAACCAAAGTAACTTTATTTATTTAACAATTATATAACGTTTATTAAGCTAGTGGGAGCAAAAAGCCACAATTAACCTCTATGAGCTCTAAAGAGATCCAACTACTCCACACTTAGCATCTAACTTATATTTAACTATATCATTTTTTGTTCTTTGCAAAAATTTAAAGTTAAGCAAACGCTTAGCCTCTAAAGCTAAGAGGAAAGCTAGAGTTTAATACTCGATCAAGTTAAAATGTCCTTAGTTCTACGAGCCTACTTATTCACATATCTAATTATAACTAAGACAGATTATTATTATTATTATTTTTATTTTTTTCACTAAAATAAAACAATGAAATATTAAAATTTTGGTCAAAACGGGGTTGCGTAAGACACAGATAGGCACAGGTATGATCAATTTCAATAGAAACCCCCCCTCACACTTAGAACTGAACATTGACCTCAATGTTCAAAAATGTTGGGTTTTACCCTCACACTTAAGGACGAAAAAGGCAAATGCTTAAAATTCCAAGTGTGAAAAGGGGAACAATATATATATATATATATATATATATATATATATATATATATTTATCATTTATATTACATAACTTTATATATATACATCTAATATATACATATATACTAATATTTTTTATACATATATATTTACATATTACTCATATATATATACGCGCACACACACACACACACACACACACACACACACACACACACACACACACACATATATATATATATATATATATATATATATATATATATGATCAGGATTAAGGATTTCCATAATATTATGAAGAAGATCGGAGACAGAGAGATTGGAGGAGTGAAAACAAGCACGGAGGTCTTCATGATCTGAGGAAATCCTGCAAGCAAAAACGAGCACCCACAAAACACAACAAGGAAAGAAGTATGCCCCCACACTTATTATAAAACTACTACTTAACTAATATATTACTACTACTAAGAAAGATAGAAAGAGAACACGGGTTGCCTCCCGAGAAGCGCTTGTTTTTGTTCGAGTCTCTAGCTTGACTCTAGTGTTATTTCATTTTAGGTCCATGGTCTAATCTATCACCCGATGTGAGGTGAGGATGGTAATAGCAATACATCACCTCCTAGGTGAGTATGCAGTAGGATGGGGTGATAGCATATGATGAAAACCAAAATAAGGGGACTCCATTACCCTTGTCTTTCCCCTCGACTGTGTTAGGGAGAAAAAAGATCAAATCTTTCCACTTCCCTTAAGCAAATCTGCTTAGGATCGGGAAGTGGTAGATCTAGTAAGGAGGACTCTGTAA
Source organism: Tanacetum coccineum (assembly GCA_026074375.1). Lineage (NCBI taxonomy): Eukaryota > Viridiplantae > Streptophyta > Magnoliopsida > Asterales > Asteraceae > Tanacetum > Tanacetum coccineum. Next base: position 55,885 of record BQNB010001196.1, read on the forward strand.
GTAACAATGCTGGAGATACATCAAGAGAAGTATCTTCATTAAGTAATTGTTCAACATATAGAATGTCACCCTCTTAGTCGTGATACCTATCATCAATTTCAGTAGGAATTTAATCATCTAGGCCGAACTCAACGATGAGCTCCTCAAAAAGGTCACTAGTCTCAGATGATGTAGACATCGAATTAGAATTACCTAAAGGTTCATCAAACACTCTTGGGACTGGGACAGGGTCATCAGTTAGTAAACGTTATAGTTCTTCTATGTCCCTACTAGGATTGAAGTCAATTTCCCTATCCCCCGTTGAGAGGGTGTCTAAATGCTCTCCAAAAAGTAAGTCGATATCTATAATAGCATCTCCCAAAACATCAGTACACGGTAAGGGTAGTGTGACTAGCAAAGTGGACTCATCAATAACTGGAGTTAACTCAGGGGGTTCCAGACTACTAATGTCCTCAAACTCCTCATCAAAAAGCAGATTATCATTACATAAGGTAAAATCATCATTAAAGTCGAAGAGAGGGTTTGAGGAAGTCACATCATAAGATATAGATTTTGAATCATCACCTAAAGGCTCATCAGACATTCCTTTGGTTAAACTCGGATTTTTGATTAAATGATTAAAAAGATACTTAACCAAATGCCTAGGCAAGCCAGCTACATCCACGTTCTCCATCAAAAAGTCAAATACATATTCTCCTAGAGGCGAATTGATATCAAAATTTTCTTCCCTAACATCAGTGGTGGGCAAAGGTTTAGTAGCAGGCATATCACACTCTAAATCACTATCAGATGTCACCTTAGACTCCCTTGGGATTGGGACATGATCATCAATACTAGACTTTATGAATTCGTCAGTTTCCCTTGTGGGAATAGTGCTAATAACCTCATACCCCATTAAGAGGGTGTCTGTAGGCTCCATGGTAGCTAAGAAATGTATAGATGGTGTGTATGCAGGAGGTGTGACAGGAACGATATAATGATCACTTAAACATTGCTCCTTGTCATAGTTCACCTCCGTGTAATCATCACTCCCCTTAGATACTCCTACGCCAACAAAGGAATTGGTATTTAAAGTCCTAAGAAGTTCCTCTAAGATACGATTATTTTCCCTTGCTAAAAGAAAAGAAAACTATGAGAATCTGAATCCTGAGGGGGCTACTGGTCAATATGGTACTGTAGAGGTTGGTCAAAACAAGGAAAGTCATAATTGTTACTAGGATTAGGCTCATAGACAAGCTGGTTCCTGGTTTGACAATCAAAGCTATAATAGGGACCTCTACAGACCTCACAACAGTCAAACTATTGTTGTTGATTTAAAGAATAAAATGAAGGTTGGTCATCATTAAATTTTTTATTATAACAAGGACCCTGATCATAGATGGGTGTGTTCCCTCCTTAGGAATCAGAACTATAATGCGGGCCTCCATAGACTTTACAACAGTCAAACAGTTGTGGCAAACTCGTAGAATAATATAGAGATTGGTCATTACTAAAGTTTTGATTGTTACACGGGCCTTGCTCATAGACAAGCGGGGTCCGTGTTTGACAATCAAATCTATAGTGAGGACTATCTCCACACAATTCACACCAGTATGTCTTGTATTGGTGCAGTGGAGGTTGGTTGAAGAAGTTGGGCGTTTCATTATAAGAATAAGGATTTGGGTTATAGACAAACTCATTTCTGGATCCTACACTGCTACAGCCAGGACAGTTTCCACCATTAAGCGGACCTCCACACCACGAGCAACCAAAATGGTTATACAAAGACATGTCGAAGAATTAAACAGATAAGAGAATAAAGAAGATAAGAATTAAATGAAATAAGAAGATAAAGAAGAATATTTTTAATTTTTATAAAAATAATAAAAGAAAAATATTTTTGGTATTTTAATATAATATATAAATATAAAATATAAAAAATATTTTTGATATTTTTAATATAATATATAAATATAAAATATAAAAATACTTTTGGTTTTTATAATTTTTTAGATACGAAAATAAACTTTCAAAAGAGAAAGGATCTTTAAGGCACTAACTCGAAACACAACGTAAAAATCATACAACTCTCTCCGGCAGCGGCTCCATTTTTGATTCGTCGATAACGACTAGTCGAGTAATATAATATAAGTAATCACGTCGGATAAAAATTACTTTAGGAAAAGTAATATTCGATCCTCCGGATGTCGTGTCTCAACGAGAGATGAATTTGAGATTCACGGAAATGTTTCAAATTTAATGCTCGAGTATCTTTTAATTTTTGGTTTTGAAATTTTAAACTAGATACAAATTAAAGATGCTAAAAATTATACTAACAATTATACTACTAGGATTAAGCTAAAATGATCTAGAAGAGATATAAGACGAACATGCTTGCTAAGTGACATGAAAAGTTCCTCAAGTGTGAATTAACGTTTTACTTAATGAATTAATTTCGTTAGAAAAGATAATTATTTCACAACGTTGGTTTATTTTGACAAAAATCTCTTAAAAAGATATTAATTACTAGATGTGTAGTTTGACTATTTTTCCGGATTTTGCCTTTTAAAACATTCAACCTACAAATCTAAATAATCAAAGATTATTAATTAACAAACTTTTTACAATCCACACTTAAATTTTAATCCACTAATCACTTAGCAAGCACTAATGAACTACTCACTAAACATAACAAAGCAAGCAAATAAGATGAAATATATAAAGAAAAATATGCTTGTCAAGTAAAAGTGAATAGATCCTTAAATGTGAAATTTTAGATCTTAATGATGAACTAATTTCCATCTAATAAATCGATTCCTCAAAACGTTGGCTTAATATTAAAAACGACTTTTTATCGAAAAATTAATTACTAATTTAATGCCTACTTATTCTTACGGCTTTTGCCCGTTTGACTAAATAAAACACTTAACTAAATAATCTTTGCAAATTATTAATCACTATTCACTTATTAAATTTCACACTTAATTCACTAAACACAATTTACTTAACAAGCATAAAATAAACTACTCGCTACGCATAATGATCAAATAAACAAAGCTAAACATTTTATACTAATTCTACACTAATGTATTAAAAAAGGATAGAAAATTGGACCAAATTGAAGAGCTGCAAATAAACGATAAACACCCGATTTAATAAGCTAAATAAAATAGTCAAAGTCTATCTAGCTTATTAAACCCTTAAGCTCCTCGCCTCATGAGTTGACCGGTACTAAAAACACAATAAAAAAATAAAACATTAAACTTTTAAACAAATTAGTCAACATATCAATTCAGTTTCTGTTTTCACATCTTATTTGCACTTCGAATCAAACAGGCCTAGTAAATCCAAATCGTGGCCCAATAGGAAATGGGCTAATGATCCAAGCTAGACACCTAGATCAAATTTCATTATTAACGAAAATGGTTTATTACTTGATTTGCAAATAAGCTTATCTAAAAGCTCATTTAGTAACTAAAAGTGAGTTTTAAAGAAAACTAAATGTAACACCCCCAAAATGGGTCGCAGTGGAATAAGGATCCAGGGCGTGTTACTTCAAGATCAACAGCACAAGATATATATAAGAACGACACAAAAAGTCGTTTAAATTGATACATTGGATTTAATTATAAGACATAATACAAAAGCATAAAGCTTTACTTGTTCCTTGTTTAATATTACAAAAGACAACAATACATTTCCCAAAATATGATGCACATAAATCTTTAAGTGTGCAATCCAAAATGTAATCCAATGCATCCTTGGCACCTCGTGCCTATTGACCTCCTGAAAACATTGCTTAAAACGTCAACAAAAATGTTGGTGAATTCATAGGTTTATGTATTTAAATTATGCAGGACCGCAAGACTTTCCCGTGATGTTACAACATATGCCAACAATCACAAAACCAGATTACTGTTGCACTAAGCTCATGACACTGAAGCTCAACCTATATTTGCTATTTTAGCAGTTATTTTGCCCGTACAGATGTTGTAACCCGCAACATCCAAGTCCGACATGGTCAACGTTCGTTCCCGGTGATAGCTAATCACCCAAACGGGGAGGTTAATCCCAATAGATCTATTTATAACATTCGCGCTCACATAATGCAATTAACAACTACATCTATGCAATTGACAGTTCATGATAATGGGCTCAGGAGGGTTATCGCTACTTAGGCAAACACATAATCAATATATTTAAAACACTTGCGTCCAATTTATAAAACAAAGCATGTTTTCACCCCAAATAATAGTAAATCAGTAAAACTGTAAAAAGTGGGGCTATGAACTCACCTTGAGTACTGATAGTCCAAATAACACAGATAAAACGTCACGCAAAACGTTTAGATGCAACCTATTTAAATTAAGGTCGTATAAGTACCGAGTACTTTAATTAATAACATTGAATATAATCTTATAGTTGTTACATCGTACTATCGTTCGGGCTATCATAATTAAAGAGGTCATGACATGACGTACGAGGAGTTAGGACACTTTAAATCGTAAATCCAACAACTCGTCGATACGCCATCCGAAGAGGCCTCATTATGAAACTCCCTAGTATTATAGCACTTTGATAACCACTCAATATTCTATATAGCATAATCACCGACTAATCGTTTTAGTAAAATAATATTTATAAAGTGAAAACGTTTATAAATATACTTTTCGTAAAAATGACCTAATTTGGTCGTTTTAAGTCCGTTGCTCGCGTTTCTTACGTCCACGTCTTCGTAGTAAGACGAGTGATCAAAATATTACATTTTCAAGTTTTTGATATTCTGCGATGAATAGTGTTTTTACTATTCACAACAGCTATATACTCGTTTTTAGTTTTAATTAGCGTAAACTTGTAATCGTAATAACTTATTCGTTTTAATCCCGATTTTAGTGATTCCTTCGAGTACGTCTTTGTTATTAAAAGATGTATTATATTTTATAAAGTTAATCCCACTGATGAATAGTGCTTTTTATTGTTCATAGTTTATAAAATTACTTTTATAAACTTTAATTATCGTAAACGTCGTAGTTTATTCGTTATAGTTCCGTTTTTAGCGATTCTTTCGAGTACGATCTCGTAATTAAAAGTTATATCATATTTTAGATGTTTTAAAAATATTAGTTTCTGTAATGAATAGTAACTTTTATAAAAATAGTTTTATAAAAGTATTTATAGTCGTAAACTCGTAATTAACGTATCTTTTTCGTTATAAATCGGTTTTTCGAGTTTCTTATCATTTTGGAATCGTCACGAGACGTATTATTATTATATTATGTCAAAACCTACTGTCTAAGTGTCGAAATTTTACACCCCTTTATTATCCAAGTGTATACTTTTTATAAAAAGCTTATTTTATGTATTTTTCAACTAGTAGTTTATTATAGAAACCCTAATAACTATATGTAACATATGTGATACTTATATTAATGTCCATTAGTCCATATATTTTCCATTTGCCAAAGATTAACAAGTTATTTATATTACTTTCCATTATTTTCACATGTGAAGATTAAGAAACCTTATAAAACCCTAATTTAACCTAAACATGTTTATACTTAAACCATATGTTAACATACTTTTACATTCATTTTTCCATGATATATATAACCATATGACATAAGAATAAGTGCATAAATTCATAAACATAAGTGAAAACTCATTTTACATATTAAAAAGTCCTTAGTGGTGATTTAGCCATAATTAACATATAACACATAAAATCATAATAAATAAAAGTATGAAGGAATTAGGAAGACCTTAGGGACGATGTATGAGATGAGAAATAAGTGCTAAACCCGTGTTTAGACTCAAAACCAAAGCTTACAAGCTTATAAACCCTAGATTAGGTTTGAAACCCTAATCTTCCCTTTTCTTCCTTAATCCTTGCAAATGATGAACCAATGCTTGAAAACACTTTAGTATGCCTTAGGATTGATGTGTAAAGGGTTGTATGGATTGTATAAAAATTTTGTATGGATTGCTTAAGAGTGCTTAATATGCCGTGGGTTTTGGAGAGAAAGGAGAAAGGAAAAGTGAAATTTTCTTAAGTAAAAGAGTATGAAACTTCACTTATGCATGCATGAATATATATAGGAGAGTTAGGAGATATTTCTAGTTGCAAAGTTTGACCAAGAAAATCAAAGGGGAGGGTTGTGTTGGGACGTGGGTTCAAGGGGACCAAGGGGGAGGGTTTTAAGGGTTTAATGGTTTATGTCTTGGTCTCCTATCATGGGAATCATCCCATGATTTCAAGGAATGTGAGGGTATTAAGGGCTTAAATGTTTATGTCTTTGGTTCCCTTAAGTAGGAATCATCCCATGAAGTTTAGGGATGATGTTCCTAGCTTATTTTCTTTTATTTCTTTTTAGTTTACTTGCATTTTATAAAAGGAAAGTATAAGTAAAACTTTTAATTAAAAGTAAAGTGTAGTTTTTATATAAAAGTTTACTTTGTAAAGTCTTGGTATTTTGTAAAGTATTTGTTATCTTGTATAAACATATGAGACGTGTATAAATATATACATATGCATAAAGTTTTATAAACTTTGATCATTGTATATAAACGTAGGTATTTGTTGAAGCGTACGTTGATTTTTAGGGTTCCGGGAAAACCTAATTGTCATTTATCGCGAAACGTAAACACTTTCACGTATCCGATAAAGTAACTTGTGAAACGTTAATAATTATTCTCAAAATAATTGCTTAACCCTTGTTTGACGTAAACAATAATTTGCTTGATGCCAGCTTACGTTAACTGATCATTTTTTGCTTACGCGATTTAACGTAACGATTTCTATTAAAAACAAACGCGTACAATACTAAAAATAAATGGTGACTTTATTAACGTCGTACATTATCCTAAAACACGGGGTGGTATAGCTCTTCTATCTTTTAATTATCTGCTTGCGTGTGTTATTGTGTTTTAAATTGATTTAAGTCACCACCAAACCTATGCCAGTCTCTCATACTGAAAACCCCCTTTATCCGTTAGAACTAAATTTAGCATAGGTTTAATATAGATTAGAATTAACATAGTTTAAATTGACTTAATTTAGTTACCTAAAATATTAATTGAACTAAAAGATTAACGCTCTCGCTCTTAGTGATCGACACTCAACTTACCAACGAAGCTAAATCTGATCAGGTACACTGCCCGTTAAAGTGTTGTTTTTAGGTAAAGTCAACAAAATATAAATGTAAAACTTGATAACTAAAATAACAACCTACACGATGACACATCAAGTTTTTGGCGCTGTTACTGAGGAATGAAGTTGTCTAATCTTTATTTTTATTTAATATTTTGGTTTTAACCCTAGATTAACTTAGCCCCTAAAATTAGTGTAATTTAGATTAGTGTACAATTCTGTATATTTGTTTTCTTTTGTAATTGTTTGTTTTGTTTGCGAGTTTGTTTTGTTTTGTTTGCTTTATTATGTTTTGTACATTGTTCTAGTCGATAACCTGATACGGCGTATTCAGATTAACTGAATACGGCGTATCTAACTTTCTTAACCAATACAGTGTATCTCATTCAGCAGACTGATATGGCGTATTCAGATAAATTGAATACGGCGTATCAATCGCCTAATATAACAGAAGAAACATATTCTTTGTATTCGATTTCCGTGCTTTAGTTTTTGTATTATCTTTCTTTCGAGCAAATCCTGCTGATATTTTAGCTTTTGTTATAGATCGTGTTAATAAAAAAATATAGATTTAAGAGGCAATGAAGGGACTTATGACAGAGCTAATCTTGAGGGAATGCGTGGAAAAAGCTCAAGCTGAATCAAGTCTTGCTAAACCAAATATCAACAAAAATGTGAAAACTAAACTTAGCTAAGAACACTTAAAGGAATTACAAAATAATGCTTACAGCAGATCAAAAGAAGAAGACATGGCCGACAACATTGCTAAAGTTCTTGAAATACTAGATTCAATTAAGACTCCCGATATGTACATTAATCGTCTACGCATTCATGTTTTTCCTTTCTCGCTTACTAGTGCTGCACGAGAATGGTGAATAAATGAAAGGAATGACAAAATCACTGCCCGGAGTGAGGTAGTAGGGAGATTTTTCTTTAAATACTATCCCCTATCCCGTGATGGAAAGTATGGTGTAACAAGGGACGATGAAGACGAAGGACTTGATTACATTGAATTTGTAACTTGGTTGAATTTGAAATTTAAAGATCATCGAAGAATAGATGGAATGACTAAAAGCGCATAATGGCATTATTGGGTAAAAGGAGAGGGAAGTAAAGAACTAATGGATGACATTGAATTAAGTGATGAAGAACTGAAGGAATATGATTATGAAAACCCTTGTAACAACGATACTGACTCATTTTTCAAACTTATTTGGACGCTCAAGAAAAAGATAACATTTATGAAATTGAAAAAGGGAGTGAACGTAACCAAAAGTACCATGGGGGAAACATTAGCAAAATGAACCATATTATTCTAAACAACGCACCCCACTCTGATAATATAAAAGATGAGCAGCAGAATGAAAGGGTGTGCAGGGCCGAAAAGTTTGAAGTTATAAAGTATTCGTTAGGACCTAACGAAGAGTACATTGTTATAAACACATGCAAATGCAATGCTTGGAAGAGAAATGAATATAGTGTGTCTCACATCTACCAAGAGATATTCTAAAAAAAGGACGAAGGGTGGACCGTGACATGCACCAAGGAATAAAGGATCCAAAGAAAAAGTCTAACTTAAAGAATTTGCTATAAAGAAAAGTGATTCCCGAGAGACAACTCATTCTGTTTTTAATTATTTTTATCGAGTCTGTCTTCTCAGACTTCAATATGGCGTATCCGCTCCACACCATACTACGTATTGAATGTCTGGATGTTATCCAGGTTTTAATTTTCTGTATTTAAAACATTATTGTCAGTTCTGTCTATACGGCGTATTCATTATATGGTACGGCGTATTTGACAGACTAACCCGTACTCATATACTTTTTATGTGTTTCAACACGGCGTATCCTGGTTTTGGGATAAAGCGTTTCGACTTCCTGTACAGTTTTTTTTATTAACCGTAGAATACTCGAGATAGGCTTGCATGGTTTTCCTATGTCTTACATAGGACCTCAATGGAAAAAATCAACAACATTGGTGGAGTATCTATAATCTGGAATCATATGTGTGTTGTAGTCATGCTGGAATCCAAACACATTTACATCACACATTCTTGCTCAAAAACTCAACATGGAGAATCATACCGAGCAAATATTAGGGGAGTTTCTCGTTCTAATTCTTTTATTTCTTGTTTTTAACTATTATATTTAGACAATGAGGGCGTTGTATAATTTAAGTGGGGGAGGAGAATTAGAACACTACTTGTCCTAATTTTCATATTAATATGCTTAAGTTATACCTAAATTTAATATTTTTTCATGCATACTTTTGTGAAATTACTAGTTACATAACCTGCACACAAAACTCTTATTAGATATTGTGAGGATTTAGCCTTATCCATTTCCAAATATTTACTAAAATCCCTCAAAAATATGAGTGTGCTGGTGATGTTGTAGACTTTAGAACTTAGCTTGGTATAGTTATTCGAGACCAAAATAATAAGTACTATGGATTTAGATGGAGTAACTTGTTTAAATTGGTAAATTTCTAGGATTACACCTAAAAAGCCTATATATCTTGTGTTATTAACTAACCACACCGGTTAGCTAACCCCCGTATAAACCCTTTGTTTACTCTAATTTTAAGAGTAAGATTCCCCTAGAAAAACTTGTTTAACCATTTCTGTTTTCACTAACTATTTGTTTCGTTACACATTTACACCTTAGCCTATCCTGTTTGATTAAGTCCATTTATCTGTTGCTAGTTGCTTTAGTGTAAAGTATGTATTTCCCGTGTCTTGCGTCATTTTTTTATCTTTGTTATGGTTGGGAAAATTGCACATTGCAATGTGAATGTAAAAGTAGTTAAACTCGTGTATTTTTACTACTTTCACAATTATTGGTATATCCGAGTATGAAGAATTATGGAAGAAATTATCTAGAGTTATTATGATCATGAAGATGGTGAAATTACACCGAGATTAGTAGTGTATCATTTATGTTTATGAAAAAAACAAAAAAATTAGATAATTGCTGCAAAAAAAGAGGAGGAAATTATGGAGATAGTCGGTTCGTTAAAGCTTTAACCGATGGAATTATTTAAAGGATCGATTATTCGTTGATACATATTATAAATCAACGATGTAAAGTTTTGTATAAAGTGGTAGATATCACCACTTGTTTTTAAAAGTATGTATAGTATGGATGATTGGGAAGTTGACCGTTACGGGAACCCCACCTAAGGTTGTTTTGGTTGATCTATGATTAATATGTTTGTGTACATATTTCTGTGTCTTTATCATGGGAACGGTCGAGAAAGTATCTAGCAACTTGTACCTTATTTGTTTGGACTTAATCTATTTGTTTTGTGTATTTTTATTTAACCATAATTATTTCCCTTTCCTAATCCCTAACCCTTAGGTTTGACTCGAATAAAGATGCGAGCAATCACATATGTCTATTCCATCATTACGGCTATGTATGTGTGATTTTGTCGGCCTTGTTGGTTTATTACTTTTAGAGAAAGGATTAGAAGATCCATACCCTATATCACTCTTCGTCCTAACCCTTGGTTTTAATTGAGTGAGGGAATTGAATGCAATCATGTATGTCTATTCCATCGTTATGGATGTGTATATGTGGTTTGTCTCCCTTGCTGGTTTACGACTTTTGGTAAAGACTACTAGTCTTATTCTTTAACTTATTCGGGTTGAGGTTCGAATGCAGTTATATGTGTCTATCCCATCGTTATGAGTGTGCATATGTGATTTTGTTATCTTTTCTAGAATATTGGTATAGGAAGAGATTGGAAAGAGTGATCAACCCTTTAAGCATTTGAAAACCCAATTTACCTTTATAAACTTGTTACTCCTTAGCTTTAGTGGTGGATATGTGTATCCTTGCCAAGCTTATGATAGAATACTCATCACAACCGAGCAATTAAGCGAATTAGTTACATTTTACCACATAGATTAGTCGAGTGATTTAAGTGATTTCATCTTCCTATTTCGTGAGGTGTTTGGTTGTGTACTGGTAACTAAATAGATAAATGCTTAAAGAAATCCTTTGGGATACATTTTCATAAATTTCTAAAGGCTACTTAAGGACAAGTAGGATTCAAGTGGGGGGATACTTGATGGCATCAAATAACGTCACCTTTATAGCATCATTTATCCCATGTTTCTTACCCATTTTGTATAATTATTGCATGAATTGGTACTTAATCGTTTATAATTGAGATTTGCAGTAATTATGGAGTACTTTGTGAAGATTAGCTAAAAGGCATGCATTCTGGAGCTTAAACGAAGAAATATGAAGAATACAACTCTGGCATTCTATACGTTGTATCCATTAAGGAAGATATGGCGTATATGTGCCTGCACTTCACAAGAAACCACAAAGACCTGTACATCGTATCTAGGAGATATCATACGCCATATCCAAGATATAGTAATTAAATATTCTGGAAGATATTGAACGTGGTCCCTACTCCAAGAAAACTCCCAATACGCCATATTAACCTCAACCAATACGGCGTATCGAAGAAATTCCAGACACTATAAATAGAAAACCTAAAAATGAGTTTTAGGTGTGCTTGATCATATTTTCGATACCCTAACCATAAATGTCAATTTTTAGAAGACAAGAGCAAAAGAGGTCAAGCAAAGCTACTAATTCCATAGGAAACACCTTGTAATCCCTATACTCTTATAATCGTTTGAATTTTTGGGATCATTCATTTAACTCGGTTAGTTTACCTTGGTTGATTGATTATTCTTGTATTAATTACAATGGTTAAGGACTAATACCCTTGGGTATTAGCCATGATTATGAAGATTTAAATGTTTGGGTTGTTTATATCGACTGCTTAATTTATTGTTGGTTGTTGATTATGTTTATCAATTCATACCTGTTTATGTGCTTAAATATGCAACCTATCACTCAACTGGATCTAGTGATATCGACCAAGTTAGCTAGATGTCGGGATGGCTCTCTATATTGCAATTTATATATCTAGAATAATAGGATCACAAATATTAATCTATCTTTACCAATCGCTTAAGTGAATAAGTTATTCTAGCAGGTGACCTAGTATAACATTCTTATTCCTTTGGTAAAGACTCGAACAGTGGACTACTAGTATATAAAGAGTCGTTAGGCGGTAAGTAGTTAAAGTCTCGATGAGCTAGGGTTTAATAAGATCACTGATGACATCAAATAACGTCACTTTATTGTATCATTTATCCCATTTGTTTTGCCCACTTTTATTTAATTATTGCATTATTTGGTAATTAATTGCTTTAAAGTTGATAAATGCAGTAATTCATGAGTGTTTTATGAAGACAAACTAAAAGGTGCATAATTTGGAGCCAAAACAAAGATATTTGAATATTGCTAAAATTTCACCAATACGTCGTATCCAACTAAAGAGATACGACGTATCTGTGCCAAGACTTCACAAAAACACGTGTTTGACCAATTCTCAATACGGCGTATCCATGTTGTCTACATACGCCGTATCCATGAAGATAACTATTCGAAGATACAGTAAATCAAGTAAATTCGGAATGATATCACTGATTGATTTGAACGTACCGCGCACTCAAAGGAATCCATCCCAATATGCCGTATCGACCTTGCTAGATACGGCGTATTGAGTCTTTTTTAGACACTATAAATAGAAGACTCAAAAACGAGTTTTCGGTATGCAATATCATATTCCTTATACCATACTCATTAAATATGAATTTTATAAAGAAGATCAGCCACCAAGGTCAAGCATTGATCACGACTCCATAGAAGACATCGTGTAATTTTTACTCTCTTAATCATTCGATTTTAATTGTTTGATTACGCTTGTATAATTACAATGGTTATGGGCTAATACCCTCGGGTATTAGCCATCTTAATGAATGTTCAATGTTTGGTTTGTTTTAAAATCGATTTCTTAATTTATCGTTGATTGTTTAATTATGTTTATCACCTTATACTTGCTTATGTGTTTGAATATGCGACCCATCATTCAACTGGATCTAGTTATACGGACCAAGTAATCTAGATACTGGGATAGCTCATTGTGTTTCATATTACTGGACCAATAGGATCACAAATAACGTTATGTCTTAGTTTTTAAATTATGAGCTTAGTTGGACCGATAGGTGACTCATTTATGTTTCAGCAATCATGCTCTTAATTAACTGATAAAGATTGGAATAGTGGACTACCAGTATATAAAACACCGTCAAACAATAAGTGGGTAAAGTCCTATTGGGCTAGGGTTTTAACAGGATCACCACTGCTTTAATTCTCTAAGATATATTATAATTAAACTAAAGGATGCTTTATGCGGATGCGTTAATTATGACAGGATTAATCGTGTCTAGGTCTTAGGATCATGTCCCGCCTAAGTCTTAAGAATGATATGCCACTTCAAGATAAGTAAATCATTGCACTAAAACAAACAAACCAGCATTGAACTAGATTTAATATGGCTAATATAGTTTTCTATCATTTGGCTTGTATCGCTTTTCTATCTTCTAATCTTCTTCTTTTGTGTTTATTGTCTAAAAGAAAGTTGGTCGTACAAAAAATCAACCTAGTGGCTTTCTTGTAACTTGGAACAACTTCCCGTTCAAAGTTACATGCCGTGGGAAATGTGTCTTCTATTTCCACATCCCAACCAATTGCATCAAATGCAAGGGATGTTTAGCACTAACAACTTTGGACCCATAAGATATTGGGGACCAAATGTTTGAGGTGTTGCCTTATATAAATAGATATGCCTTGGAGTCAACTTGGAACCCGATGAGTGGATAAAGGATAGTGGATGCTCCAAACACATGACGAGTATCTGAAAGCTCTTTTCAAGCTACAAGGCATACAACGGAAGTAATGTTATTTTTGGTAGCAATCTTCGTGGTAACATCATTGGTAAAGTTACGATCTCAAATGACTCTCTCAAAATAGATAATGTAGAACATGTAGATAATTTAAGATTTAACTTGTTAAGTATAGGACAAATATGTGATAATAAGTGTAGAGTAACTTTCTCTGAACATGATAGTGAAATCACTAAGGATGGTAAGGTCATAGGTAGAGGTATTAGGAAGAAAGGCTTATATGTGATGAAATTAGGAAATAAACCTAAAGACAAAATTTGTCTAGCAACGGTTGATGAAAATTCCATGTTGTGGCTTAGGAGATTAGGTCATGCAAATATGCGTCTCATTCAATCGTTAGCATCTAAGGAATTAGTTAGAAACTTACCTAAGCTTAAGTTTGATCACCCTTATGTGAGGGGATTGCAAATTGGAAGCATAGCTCACGCTAGTCATAAGGCTAAGAATATAGTCTCAACGACTAGATTCTTAGAACTCCTTCATATGGATCTCTTTGGTCCATCCGCCATAAGGAGTTATGAAGGAAACCGCTACACCTTAGTCATAGTAGATGACTACTCTAAGTATACATGGACTAGATACCTTAAGGACAAAACCGAAGCCTTCGATCAATTCAAAATATTTAGTAAGAAAATTCAAAACCAATTAGGATGTACTATAGTGTCAATAAGAATCGACCAGGGTAGGGAATTTGATAATGAGGTGTAATTTAGAGAATTTTGTAATTCCAATGGTATTACACATAACTTCTCGACTCCACGCACTCCTCAATCAAATGGCATGGTCAAAAGGAAAAATAGGACACTTCAAGAAATGAGTAGGACTATGTTGAATGAGTAATCGTTACCACAAAAGTTTTGGTGTAACACCATAGATACTTTAACATGCATTCTCAACCGAATCTTAATTAAGAGGCCCATCATATAGTAACATCTCACACCTTCATGCACGCAACACCAGAGCGGTCGGCAACCTCTCCGACTTGATTATTTAGAGACGCCCAGAGTTTGGCGCACGTTCTTCATTTTAAACACTAAATACTCCCTTACAAAGTTTGACCCAAAGTCATACGAATGTATCTTTTTAGGTTACTCGCAAAATAGAAAAGCCTACATCATCCTTAACAAACATACTAGGAAAGTCGAAGAATTACTCAACGTGATATTCGAATGAAACGCCTACACCATAAGCATCACCCTTGGTGGAGTTGAGTGGATGATGACTTAGATGAAGAAGAAGCAATTAAGGTTACCGCAAAGAAAAACCTAGAAAATGACATTGAGGATGAAACTTTAAAGATTGACGAAATAGTCAATATTAAGGAATCTAGGAACCATCCATTAGAAAATATCATAGGAAACCTTAACCAAAGAACCCTTAGATCACAAGCCCAAAATCAAAGTAACTTCTTTTGTTTTATATCAACTATAGAACCTAAGAATGTGAATGAAGCCTTAACGGATGATAGTTGGATAGTCGTCATGCAAGAAGAATTAAATCAATTCATTGCTAACGACATTTGGGAGTTAGTTGCACAACCTAGAAATATGACAATCATAGTAACTAAATGGGTGTTTAGAAATAAGTTAGATGAGAACGGTATTGTTTCTCGAAATAAGGCTAGGTTAGTTGCTCAAGGCTATAATCAACAAGAGGGCATCGATTATGATGAAACTTGTTGATACAAAAGTTGGATCGGGTCTTATTTGGTCCGAATAGGCTACTATTCGGGTATGAAGTGCCATGTTCTTGTACCAAGTGAACTTGTTTGAAGGACCATGCACAGGGAATAAAACACCGTTAACCTTATCGTGGGAGCGGATCCCACGATTAGACTCTGGCGTGAGAGTAAGTATATAACTTTGAGAGAATAATCGAGTGTAATTAGGGTTTGTAAGATACCTGAATTGATAACAATTGCGTTCCTTTTATATGCTGAATAATCTCTAGGGTTCTAGTAACTTTCGGCCTAAGATACGGCCGATATCGTAGGGATTCGGAATTATCCTAACCGATTTAAATAAGTAAAGCATATCTCTTATTTGATTGAATTATCCTTTCTTAAAGATAACGTGTAAAAATACTGTAGCCACGGACAGCGTGCTTAATGCCGCAACCCGTAGGTCAAGGAGACCGTGACCGCGATGGTGCGTAGGCCGGAGGCCCTTTATCGGCTACTAAGCCCATAATAGTATAAGTGGGTCGGGTCGATCCATACTATACGTTATCATGTCCCCCCAGTCTAGGAGTCGTGGTCGTGGTCTGGATCGCGGTCATGGTTGCTAGACTATAAACATGAATCTTCCTAGAAATACTCAATTCTCTAAAACCGCATCCCGAGGCGCACAACACAATAAAAGGGGCCAATTATCAAGAAATAACATAGACGGCTGAATTATGGGACGTGTGGGCCCATAACTGTTTCACCTACCCCTCAATCTTAGCCATTCAAAAGTATAAATAGGGGAAACGATCACTGTGCATATTTCCATAGTTTTCAAATTAAACTTCCATTTTCGCACACACAGTCGTACATACTACTAATTGCCATGGAATCTCCCCACTACAGGTTAGTACGACACGCCACTTTGTAAAACTAGTAAAAAATGGATAGGGATACAATACAACTAGACGACATCGTATCAACCATCTTCGGAGAGTATCTGTTGGAGTTTACCTCGAAATACGGTATTCCCGAGGACTTGCACCCCGAGTTGCCTGGCCCGGAGGATACCATGGTGGATTTTCTAGAAGGCAAAGTTGGTGTGTACACTAAATTCTTCGAATTCGCAAACTATCGCATCCCCCTTTCACAATTCCTTTTTGACATCCTTGGATATTACCAAATTCACCTTTCACAACTCTCCGTAATAGGTGCGGCCAAAGTGGGTCACTTTGAAATCACCTGTTGTGTCCTGAACATAATCCCTACACTAAACTGATTATGTGTGTTTTACATACCGTCCTACAACGCGGGGTGGATGTCGTTTAGCAAGCGACCAGGGAAGAACACCCCGCAATGTTATACCAAACCCCTTGACTCGTTGAAAAACTGGAATAATTGTTTCTTCTGGGTGGACAAGAAAGTATTTCCAACTGTCGTGGCATGGCGCACTGGTGCCCCAAAAGATGGGATGCCCCCAGTAGGCTCATATTCTGCGTTGGACGTAACAACATTAAACACACGCCGCACCCCTATTCAAAAACAACCTGAACTCCTGTTATGCCTAGTTGGGCTATGTCGAAGATACTTTCTCGGGGACGACGTGTATCCCACATTTCTCTATGACGATGACCGGGGGTGGGTGTTTATAAATTTGTTTACTTTTCACGTATTTAGGAATATATACTAATAATTCTTTTTTTTAATGCAGAAATGGATTTGTTTAATTTGATCAGTGTCTCAAATCCTGCAAAAGTGAAGACCGGGACCCGACCCCGTGCCGCCCATGAGGTGCCGCTATTGATTGCCACGGCCAATCGTGTCATAGACATGGACACAACCGAGGCATCGGGATCCTCTGGAACACCTTCCACTGTGGAGAAATCACCGCTTGATTTTGCCGACGAAGACCTTCCGCCGCCAAATACTAAGGGAGTCGGGACAAAGGAGCAGGTACAGGATGAACTATCATGGGAAACCCCCCTGTAGGACATGCATCGACCGCGAAGGTCATACCAGAAACAGGTGTGGAGGAAGAGGTGGCCACCATGGGGCCCCCGTGAACAAAAGGCGGAAGCAGATGCGTCGGCCAAGGTGTTGAGGAAAGATCATTTGTACAGCCCCGCACACAGTGCCTACGGAGGGAAATACCTAACTACAATGGGTTTAGGTGCGGACTCCATCTCCCCCACACCTTCTGCACATGGCACTCCAACTGCTGCGAAGAGTGTGAGTGACCTGGATCCGCTATCGTATGCGAAACCGCAACCGTACCTCAAGCAAGACATTTCCCAGTAAGTGATTTAGTTCTAACATGTTCCTTGTTATACGTTGTTTTGTGAGGGAGTAATACTAACAGATCATATATGCATCATCATGTGGATGCAGATCTTCCAGGGGAACGGCTATCGAGATCCCCACCGAACATGTTGCTATCACGGAGGTTAACGTCCAGTTATCCGTAGGGATCCAGAGTCAGGGAGATCGACCTTCGTTCCCTCCGTGGTTGGGTCACTAGGAGGTATCTATCAACCATAGTGGGGCGTGACTAATGACTGCCGCCTAGACACCCCAGCTACGTACCAAGACACAGTGGATCACATAGTGCCACCGGGGTATTTCTCTGAGTTGCGCCACTTGTTCAATGCAGACTTCCTTAGCCAATATAACATGAACCTAGCATGGCAAGTGTCTATGGATTCTCAGCTGAGGTTGAGGTTTGAGCAAGAGGTCAGGTTGTTGAAAAAAGCCAGGGCCAAGATAGCCAGACAAGATCAGAGGATCCAAGTGAGGGAGGAAGAGATAAAGAAGCTTGATCAAGAAGTTAAATCCCTCAGGGCTACTGAAACGGAAGTGCATGGCCTCCGTAATCAGACAAAGAACTTGGAGATACTGTTGGAGGCTGAGGCTGATATGAAGAAGGTCGCGGACGCTAAGAACGCTAAACTGACCAAGGAATTGGAAAGCCTCCGCGTCTAGTTTTCAGACCTCTAAGTTAATAATAATTAATTATCTCAGCAAGTATCTAACCTTCAAGCACAGATCACAGGCGAGGAAGAAATAAAGGCCACCTTTGAGCAGTTCAAAAAGTATGAAGATGACAGGGTTGAGCAGCGCTGTACGGAAATGGATGCCCTTGTTTATATCTTTAGTTCTACTTTCCTTTGTAAGTCATGATCTCTCTATATAAAGAGATCATAGACACATAGTCAAAAAGTGTGTGTGTACACAAAGAAAAATGTAGACGTCTATAGTGGTGATGTAGCCTCAAGGTAATCAAGGTTTTCCTTGATCCCTGTTACTGTTAGAGATAGGTAACTGTATTATTCTGATCAAATAATATTGAGGCATGTGGGTAAGTTTGAATATAAAACCTTGTTCAATAACTTTGATGTTCTTATTTATATTCCACTGTGCATTATGTTATCATTGTTATTATTTACCCTAGATATAAGTTCTAAAAAAACTGAGCTTAAATGATCTAAGGAGTTATTTAGATCTCCACAATTAGTATCAGAGCTATGTGGCTCGTGATATCTAGGATCTACAAGGTTTTTGGTATCGTGTTCTTGAAGAAAATAAGGTACAAATTTCTGTTTTGCATTTTTAGCAGATTCGGGGTGATTAGGGTTTTTGCAAACCCTAATTCTATAAAAAAAAACAGAAAAGTTATAGATGACAGCCTGGTGATTCGTAATGATGCTTATGATTCATGGTGTTGTTGATTAATTCGTGCCCACAAGTTGTTTTTAATACTGACAAAGCAGATGGATTTTACATATGGGCGAATAGGGTTTCTCCCAAACCCTAATTCGAATGGCAAGATGAAGTCAGGCATTCAAGAATTATAAGGTGTCTCTACTAGCTTTGGTGAATTGATCTCTTGATCGATGATGAACCCTAGTAGAGATGCAAAGGGTAGCAAGTGCACATGATTGATGCCAAACTGTTTGGTCGCAGGTGTAAAGAATTAAATTAGGGTTTGTCATAAAAACCCTAAATCAATGAAGTTATCAGCAGATCACGTTACTTATTTGAGGGGAAGCACGTCACTGAAAAAGCAGCAGGTTGTTGTACTTTGCTTGGGATAAACAATAACTGGTCATGAACGATACAAGTTTAGTGACAGAAAAAGTGTCACTAAATGCTAAAAAGTGTCGTCTTTATACTTAAAAAAGAAGAAGGTATCCTTGGTATTGTTAATATTGTTGTTGCTGTCGTTCATATCTTCTTTTGAGGTTACAACTGCTAAGGGCTTTTTTAAAAGCAAGTTAAGTATGGTGCGAATAAAGACATACGTTCATGTGGTATTTTCAAGAGACGTTAAGGTTCGTTTGCATATACGACTAAACCTTAATTCAGTTTTAAGGGCCCTAATAAGGGTCTGAATCGATTCAAAGGACGCAAATCATAAAGGAGTTGAAAGGTATGGTGTTTGGGTGTTAATAACATCAAGCAACAGCAGGTATGTTGTGATTCTAAATTTATGGGATCTTGTTTGTTCCCATAAAAGGTTAATACTGCTGGAACATGGTTAGTACTGCCAATGCCTTCTTTATGCTGCCAGGTGTGGTTCGTGTGTTTGTACTGCCAGTAGTGGTCATATGGAATTAATACTGCTAGTTTGCTTCATGATATTTATGTCAATACTGCTAGCATTAATATGGACGATAATACTGCTAGGCATCATTGTTAATACTGTCAGCTTTGGGTTTTATGGAGCAGGCCATGAAGTGACTTAAAAAGGAATGTTTGATTAAGTCAATGGATGAATATTGTGGTATATGGTAGTTTGGGAAAACGAAGTTCGTAAATTCGTTTATACTGCCAAGGTATCTTTATGATGTTACTGATTTGTGTTTGTTAGTACTGCCATAAGGAGTAAGTTAATACTGCTACTTGATTGTTAGTACTGCTAGTATTGGGCTCAAAAAGTTTATACTGCCAGTTAAAGGTTAGTACTGCTCGTTGAAAGTTTGTACTGCTGGTTTATTGTTTGTACTGCTAGCTTTGATCGATATCGGATGACACATACGTTTGAATCTCGGACAGAACTAGAATTATTTCAGTTTATTCTTAAAAGTTTCAAAGGCTCATATTTGGATTTATTGGAAGAATTGGTTACGAAGAATGGTTGTAATTTATCTCATCTGATTTGACGATGAAGTGGAGTTTCATCTGTTCGTGTGCTTATAATATCTTAGAAAGTGTGTGTTACACTTTAAAGATAACTTGTTCGTGCCTAGAAACGATGTGACGAAGACTTGACGAATCTAGCAAAGGTGTGTGATTTTTCTTATGATGCTCAATGCTCACATTTGCTATCACTTTGGTTATGTGTCTCATAGATGAGGATTTTTGTCAAGAGGTTGCGATCTACTTATATTTCACAGATTTATTTATAGAGTTTGACGTTCACATGGATTGTACAAGATATAGGTCACAAGGTTTGGGTTGTTCTACATAGTCATCAGTTCGTTCATACTTAGTTTTCTTCATCGTGATCTTTACATAGAGCCTACTAGAATTGGAGATTCAGGAAATGGTTAACATAGGGTTCAGGGGAAGCTTATTGTTAAAATGTTTATATTTTTTCTGTTTAACCATTTAATGCATCTTGAGGTAAAGGTTTTTACTACTGCTTGTCATTATTACTACTGCTAGTGTGAGTTTCTACTACTCAAGTTCAATATTTCTCTATTGTGCTTAATGGTGTGGTAATTTGACGAAATAGAAGGATTGGATATAGAAGTTGTTGATATGGTTTGTAGTGGCCAGATCAAAGTTGCTTATACTTCATATGTCCCCTTTTAGATTATGAGACAGAAAAGGGGAAGGAATGATGTTAACAGTATATTGGCAACTTGTTAGATCCTTAGGTGTGGCATGGTATAAAGGAAATCTACTTAATGGGAAGTTTTGTTTCATTCAGGGTGATGATTACATCTCAACTTCAGGGGAAGCTTTGGCTTTATGATGAAGTTCATACACGAATTTGTTTGTTTTTGTCATCATCAAATAGGGGAAAGGATTGTTAGGATTATAGATTTGATGAGACAAAATAAATAAAAGAATGAAACATAAGGAGACTAGAAATCTAGCAGATTGGAATTATACAAGATTGGTGTAGAGAATTATGGAAATATTGGTAAAAGATATTCAAATGATTGAAGATCTCCTTAATGAAAGATAAAGATTATGTTGAAGATTTTTTCATAATGTTTAAAAGATTTATCTTATTTATTCTTTATGTTAACTTCCTTTGTAAGTCATGATCTCTCTATATAAAGAGATCATAGACACATAGTTTAGGAATCCACAAAAGTGTGTGTGCGTACACAAAGAAAAATGTAGACGTCTATAGTGGTGATGTAGCCTCAAGGTAATCAAGGTTTTCCTGATCCCTGTTATTCGTTAGAAGATAGGTAATGTATTTTTTCTGATCAAATAATATTGAGGCTTAGGTGGTAAACGTTTATAAATATAAAAAACCTTGTTCAATAACTTTGATGTTCTTATTTATATTTCGCCGTGCATTATGTTATCATTGTTATTATTTATCCTAGCTATAAGTTCTAAACAAACTGAGCTTAAACGATCTAAGGAGTTATTTAGATCTCCACAGAACTGACCAAGGAATTGGAAAGCCTCCGCATCCGGTTTTTAGACCTCCAAGTTAATAATAATCAATTATCTCAGCAAGTGTCCAACCTTCTCAAGCTCAAGATCTACGCGAGCAGAGGTAAAAATAAAGGCCGCCTTTGAGGAGTTCAAGAAGTATGAAGATGACAGGGTTGAGCAGCGCTGTGCGGAGATGGATGCCCGTCTGGATAAACTGAGCGTGGATTTTGATGAAGAGTTATACCCGCATATGCTGACAGCGATCGAGGGTCGTCGCTGGGTTATTGGGCACAGGCCTGTGTTTCGGCCGTAATGAAAATGTTGGCGAAGACCCTCAGAGCTAAGACAAGAATTTGCCGAATGTTGTTATCGCCTGGGATTGTTAAAGGTATGAGCGAGAAGGTCTGGAGCACGGTATTTTTTTTTATTAGCGCATGGGGAAGGCTGGCCGAGGAGCTTAAAGGCTAAGAGAGACGTAGTTTATGATGCCCGGGATCGCCTATGCAAGTATCTCAAGGCCCTCCTAGAGCTGAAAGATCTGAAGTACCCATTAGTGGATCAGCTAGAGGGTTTAAAAGGGATGCCACACAAGCATGGAGTTATATTTTATGAGCGTCCTTATACACTTAGAAGTGACTCTAGAGAGGACGCTCCCTCAGTGGATTAGATTAGATCCGGCGTGGGCCGCGGACCTTCGTTCCTGTCACCTCCCAACTAAAAATTCCTGTATATCGGAGGTACGTGATCCGCTAGAAATCCCTTGGGCCAGTCAGAGAGAGGTACGTATTTTGCCTAGAAGATGTCCATTGAGCCGCGCCAATTACAGATTTGTAGAAAGGTTTTGTGTCGTGGGGTGGTTTTCCGTACAATAGGCGTCAGGTTTCGTCCGCCAATCATGCCAGATCTGACAGCGTTGTAATGCCCCGAGGTATGCAAGTTTCTCGAGCACACCTTACCGTAGTGCTCTCGCGCCTCAAGCTATTGTCGTATCTGCTGGTGGAAGTTGCTGCTGACTACAAGAGCTGAGGTATCTTAAGGGTAAGGCAGTCTTCCGAGGCTGCTTATGTGGTCCATGGTCTTTGCCCTCTTTGGTATAATTTGGAGATTGGCCGCCAAGTACGCTTCGTTATATACGGAAACTTTAACAAATTTTTTTTTTTAAACTGAAGCGTAATCCTGAAATTTTGTTTTTAAACGTCTGTAGGTACTTTGAAACATTTTGTGTTTTGTAATATGAGACCACGGATATCCTGGGTGGAAGTAGAGATGTTATTTATAATCTACTGGATATATTTTGTTATAATCGCACTTTGTAGTGTGTGCTTACATGCTCCGTGGGAGTCTTGTCTTATATACCTAACGTCTTAGGTATACGTAGAACAAGGATGCAGAATCCGTGGCCGTTGGGGTTGCAACCCTCTTACACGGAAAGCAATTATTAGGGTGCTTAGCCTTTAGATATCCAAAGATATCCATCGTATTGGGTATGTACTATATGGAGTAATAAGTAAATTATACTTAAGAAAAGATTTGATTCACTTAGAAAAATTTTCATATAAAGAAGTCGCGGGGTTAGCTAGAACCGCGGAGTTTTATTCATAACTTTGAAAACAAAAGTAGAAAAAGAATACATGATTTACTTTATTAAAGGGCCCAATCAGACGCCAAACTTATCCATGCCGTAGCCTAAAGATAACATTTCTTGAGATTGGCTATGTTCCACGTCTGCGGAAGGACCGTGCCGTTCATAGACCTTAGTCTGTATGCTCCTCGTCTCGAGTGCTTTCGTGACCTCATAACGGTCCTTACCAAATTTGGTCCAAGCTTCCCACCGGCACAACATGGCTTGCATCTTTTTACTGACTACGTAAACAAAAGTCACCGAGTTAAAAGTGTAACACCCACGGTAACACCGTAGCATTGTAGTATTTTGTCATTTGTAATTTGGCCTTTCGCATTTAACGAATTTGCTGCCTGTTCACGTGCGTTCTTCTAGTAAAAAGCTCCAAGTTTAGCCGTAGCTCTTCATCATTGTGAACGGCGTCTACTGCCGTGGTGCGGTACGTTGGCATTCCAATTTCCGCAGGTATGACAGCTTCCGTGCCATATGTCAAAGAGAAAGGGGTGTCACCGTGGCTTGACTTAATCGTCGTACGATGGGCCCAAAGGACATGGGGGAGTTCTTCTATCCAATTTTTATTTCCTTTGCCCAGGCGGGCCTTGAAGAGGGTTCTGTCACCAATGCTCCTTGCGTTTGCTCTTTCCACGAGTCCGTTAGACTGCGGATGTTTCACTGAGGCAAAGCGTTGCGTGATATTCAACTTTTCACACCAATCCTTGAACGGGGTTGGTCACCTGGAACTATTTGTGCCGTTGTCTGATAACTTTCTCCTGGGAGACCGAATAGAGCTGCTAGCAGACTCATTATGTTGTCCTATGTCGAACTTACTTCAGCCTGATTGCTAGTGATTGTCGAAAAGGCTTTCGCCTTTATCCACTTTTGGAAATAGTCCTGGCGGGACTATCAAAAATTTGACCTTTCCTTGGTCCCTCCTGAGAAAGGACAGCTATGTTCGACTTCCTACCACTTGTAGAGTATGGGCGCGCATGGAGCTTGTGATGGGATCATGTTAGAAAATATATACCTAGATGCATAAGTCATATAGATATAGACATATATGTTTATCTAAGCATGCATCGACACAATAATCAACGAGATTAATATGTAAGACTCTATGGAATTTAAACGTTAATCGTCATATATTAAGCTAATATAGTGTAGGTGTACAATTAACACAAAAGTAATGTAAAATGACGCATATAAAACATGATAATTCGGTTAAAACACAAAACTGAGAATTCATGGTTTTAGAAATGACCGCCTATAAAGAACCGCTTCCCACAATTCGTATTGTCTGGCCTTGATACGGAGTTTGCTTGCCTCCTTTTTATCTTCTAGAAGGGTCCCTTCTGTCAAATATTCTATTATTGGTGTCATCCATGTTATTCCATCTTCCTCTACCACGGTCGTCACCTCCTTCTCTTGTATGAACTTTTCTTTCAGTATTTCGACCAATACTTGTTTGGATAAGTGCGCAAAGTTGGTTGACGCAATCTTGCTCAGGGCATCTGCTTTCTTGTTTTTACTTTGTGGTACTTGGCTTATAGAAAAGTTAGCAAAGCCACTGACCAGGCTTTTGACCTTCTCCAGGTATTTGATCACATTTTATTCTTTAGTAACGTATGCCCCTAGGACTTGGTTTGTTACCAATTTAGAGTCTACACTGACGTGCACATTGCGTACTCCCATTTGCGCCGCGATCTATAGGCCAGCTATTAGTGCCTCATACTCTGCCTCGTTGTTAGAAGCTGTGAACTGAAATCTTAGCGCTTAGGTAAACTCCGTTCCCTCTGGGCTTGTCAGTATTAAGCCAGTGCCAGATCCATCTACACATGATGATCCATCCATGAAGAGTGTCCACGGCTCCTGTAGGGTTTCAACTACTAATGTGTCTGGCGGACTTTCATCCGGCTTCTCAATAAGGAAATTCTCTAGGATCTGTCCTTTTACAGACGTCCTTGGCCGGTATGTGATATTGTGTTCTCCCAGCATGATGCTCCATTTATGCAATCGTCCTGCCACGTCGGGACGTGAAATTATTTGTTTGATTGGTTGGTCGGTAATAATCGTAATAGGATGTGCTTGGAAGTATCTCTACAACTTCTTGGCGGCAAAAACCAGTGATAGGACTAGCTTTTCCATTGGGGTATTGTTTAGTTCGGGGCCCTGTAATGCGCGGCTTACAAAGTAGACCAGCGTCTGAACCGTGCCCCTTTCATTCATCAAGACCTCACTAATAGCTTCATGGGAGACGGACAGGTATACAATCAGTTCCTCCTTCGGTTTGGGTGCTACCAAAAGGGGTAGCTCTCACAAGTGCTGCTTTAGTTGCTTGAAGGCTTGTTTCGCGTCTGGTGTCCAATGAAAGTCACTCTTTTTAATGAACTTCTTCAAGGTTTTAAATAGCGGCAAGGACTTTTCTACTGACTTGGAGAGGAATCTGTTCAAACTAGCCAACTTCCCATTGAGGCTCTAGACCTCTTTGATTGTCCATGGGGACGGGAGTTGTAGTACAGCTTCTGTTTTGTCAGGGCACGGTTTTATCCCTTCCGAGCTAATCATGTACCCTAAGAACATTCCTTCCACTGCCCCAAACGTAGATTTTTTGGGGTTGAGCTTCATGTTGATTTTGCGTAACGTACGGAACATTTCATCGATATCTCTTAGCATTTCTGCTTATGTGTGACTCTTAATAACCAAGTCATCAATGTACACATCTATGTTCCGGCCAACTTGGTTGTCAAACGCTTTGTCCACTAGCCGCTGGTACGTGACACCAGCGTTCTTGAGGCGGAAGGGCATTTTGGTATAACAATATACCCCATGGCTGGTGTGGAAAGCCGTTTTCTCTTCATCTGACTCTGCCATATGGTATCCGGTGATAGCCTTTGTAAGCATCTAAGAAACACTTAAAGGGGTAGCCGCAAAGAGATTCAACTTTCCAATCAATTTCTAGAAGGGGGTAACAATCTTGCGGACAGGCCTTGTTTAAGTCCGTGAAATCCACGCACATCCGCCAGCTACCGTCGTGTTTTTTCACCATGATTGGATTGGACAGCCATTCATGGTAATAAACTTCTCTCATGATCCCTGCCTCTACTAGTTTCTGTACCTCCGTTTGGATGGCTTTCGCACGCTTTAGGGCCTGGCCCCTTTTATTCTGTCGAATAGTCGAATATCCTTCCCGGATATTGAGTCGATGTTCAGCTATTGATCGTGGTACTCCTGTCATGTCCGATGGCTGCCATGAGAATATATCCAAGTTTTCCATTAGGAGTGAGCATAGTTATGTCCGTCCTTTCGCGGATAGCGTCCCTCCGATTGCTACTTCCTGATCAGGGAAATTCAGATGTAAAGCTACTTTAAAGTTTTCATAACGGACTCCAGCCTCTTTAGGAATCTCCTTAGATGATATCATCGTGGCGCACTCAGCGAGTATCAAGATAGTGCTACGGATAGTCACTATTCCTCCGTCGACTGGGAACTTAAGCATTCCGTGGGCTGTGGATGGTACCGCTTGGATTTCTCTTATTTCAGGTCTTCTAATGATGCCATTGTACGGTGATAATGACCTTACCATCATGAAATTCATCCATGCTTTTGTAGAATGAACCGCGTCTCCTATTGTTACTAAGAGCCTAAGTTGTCCCAGTGGCCATATAGTTTCTCTACTAAAACTTGTTAACGATGTCGTTGACGGGACCATTTGGTTCTTGATTTCCGGTCGGAGCTGGTTGAAGCAGTGCTCATAGAGCACTTCCGTTGAGGAGCCTCCGTCCACATACATGCAGTGAATCATGTGCCCGCTAATTTCCGCTTCTATAACAAGCAAACCTTCTGTCCCACTACTGGTTGTCAATGAAGGGAACGTAAATTCACTGACACGTTCAAAGCTTTGAGTAACTTTCTGCCTTGTCATTCTATGCCATGGTTGTATCATATAGATTGCTATGGACTTTTCTTTGGCCAGTACTTCCTTCTTCCCTACCTTTGGTTGATCTCTTCCCTGCTTAATTTCTTTAATTAAATGCGAGAGCTTGCCTGCTTGCACCAATTCTTTTATCTGCTTTTTTAACTGCATACACTCGTCCGTACTATGTCATTTATCATTGTGGAAGTCGCAAAACTTGTTTCTGCTTCTCTTCTCCACTGGGGTTACCGTAGGTGGTGGCAGTTTGAACTTTCCTGCTTCGGCCGCGAGGATTTATTTGGGTGTTCTTATAAGGGGGGTAAACCTGTTAGACCCTCGTCCTTCCCTTGACTGACCTAGAAAGTCAGACCTCCGCTCTGAAGCATTCCGCTTTGACTGGTCCTGTGCCCTCCATGATGCGTGACCTTTCTTTTTGCCAGCAGCGGCGGCTTCTCCTCGTATGAAGGCAATGGTGGCGATCATTATTTCTTCCATGGTCTTTGGAACATGTTCGTTAAGGTGCTTTGTTAATTCAGGGTTGTTAACCCCATGCATGAATCCGAAGATCCGCATGCACTCGGGGGCTCCCTTCTTGCTTCCGGTTTCCACCTTGAATTGTTCCATGAACTCCTCGATGGTCTCTCCGTCCCTTTGCTTGATATTGTGGATTTTGATAGGATCTTTGACGTACTTCTTTTGCTGCATGAAGTATGCTAAGAATGCTGCTTTGAGATCCTTGTATCCATCTATGCTCTCCGGATGGAGCTCATCGAACCATACTCTTGCTGCCCCTATTAGGGTTAAATTGAACATATGACACCATATGGGCATTGCCTGGCGTTCCACCTGTGCTGCCGCTTGGAAAATTTTTACGTGATCCTCTGGGTCCCCTGTTCCATCATAGGTCTTCACGTTGTTAGTCATTCATGTTTTTTGTGAACTTTTGAAATTACGGATTCGGGGTGTGAACGGATCCACCTCTTCACATATCCAGGGCACCGCCAAGTCATCCTCATCCGTATACTTGTGCCTTTTTTACTTTGACTTCCAGTGTCCTCCATCGCTGGTGCCACCCTCCGATACGCGAGATAACAAGGATTCACTTTCCCTCCCTTTTTTCACATAACGGGAGCGGTCTAAGGCGGTGGTGGCGATCATCATTTCTTCCATGGTCTTTGGAACATGTTCATTAAGGCACTTTGTCAATTCAGGGTTGTTAACCCTATGCATGAGTCTGGAGATCCGCATGCACTCGGGGGGCTCCCTTCATGCGTCCGGTTTCCACCTTGAATCGTTTCATGAACTCCTCGATGGTCTCTCCGTCCCTTTGCTTGATATTGTAGATTTCGACGGGATCTTTGACGTACTTCTTTTGCTGCATGAAGTATGCTAAGAAGGCTGCTTTGAGATCCTTGTATCCATCTATGCTCTCCGGAGGGAGCTCATCGAACCATACTCTTGCGGCCCCTATTAGGGTTGAATTGAACATATGACACCATGTGGGCATTGCCCAGCGTTCCACCTGTGATGCCGCTTGAAAAATTTTTACGTGATCCTCTGGGTCTCATGTTCCGTCATAGGTCTTCATGTTGTTAGGCATTCGTGTTTTTTATGAACTTTTGAAATTGCGGATTCGGGGTGTGAATGGATCTACCTCTTCACATATCCATGGTACCGCCTAGTCATCCTCATCCGTATACTTGTGCCTTTTTTATTTTGATTTCCAGTGTCCTCCATCGCTGGTGCCACCCTCCGATACGCGAGATAACAAGGATTCACTTTCCCTCCCTTTTTTCGCATAACGGGAGCGGTCTCTGTCGCGGGAGTGACATCCATGTTTGGTCCCCATCCCGTAGGAGGAGCGGGTATTATCATATGATTCTTCGATGCCGCAGGAGCAGTCTCTGCTCTGAGGATGATCTCTGTTAGAAGAGTCTCGCCTGTGAGGGCGGCTTCTACTGTGAGAACGATCCCTGGAGTTTGCCCTGTCCGGTTCGGATTTAGTTGTGATTGGCGAGTAAGTATCACTAAGTTGGTCAAACGCGCTCTACCTTTGATGACCTAGTCGGTCGAGCACATGTCGATCATTGTATCTCAAGCGGTCCCGCACTTTCAGTCTCTCTGATGGGTTATGGTATCATGCGGACAAGGTCTTGGCACTTGAGTATTGAGAGCCTTCTCTTATTCTTTTCTTGGGACTTTCTTCGAAGTCCAGCCTAGCATGGACTTATTTTCGCTTGTCACGGCGAATCTTGTCCATAATGATCGGCATGAAATCCTTGTAATGCTCTTCACAGAAGTCATGGATGTTAACCCTGGGCGTGGCATCCGCATCTTTCGGCGACTTTTCTTTTGTTGCAGGTTTCGTGACAATAGTCATAATGGGGGTTGTGTTAGCCATTGCGCTCATTTTTCTGAGAGTAATTCCTAATGTTTTATCCCACGGATGGTGCCAACTTGTTGATACAAAATTTAGGTTGGGTCTTGTTTGGTCCGAATAGGATGCTATTCGGGTATGAAGTGCCTTGTTCTTGTACCAAGTGAATTTGTTTGAAAGACCCTGCATAAGGAATAAAACACCATTAACCTTATTGTGGGAACGGATCCCACGATTAGACTCCGGCGTGAGAGTAAGTATATAACTTTGAGAGAATAATCGAGTGTAATTGGGGTTTGTAAGATACATGTATTGATGACAATTGCGTTCCTTGTTTAGGCTGAATAGTCCCTAGGGTTTCCATAACTTTCGGCCTAAGATACGGCCGATATCGTAGGGATTCGGAATTATCCTAACCGATTTAAATAAGTAAAGTGTATCTCTTATTTGAGTAGGTTATCCTTTCTTAAAGATAACTTGTGAAAATACTGCGACCACGGACAGCGTGCTTAATGCCGCGACCCGTAGGTCAAGCAGGTCATGACCACGATGGTGCGTGGGCCGGGGGCCCTTTATCGGCTACTAAGCCCATAATAGTATGAGTGGGTCAGGCCGATCCATACTATACGTCATCAATCATAATGAAATGATAAAACGTTTTTCCAACCTTGAGATAGATCACACATATTTGCAATTGAAGTATCAATATCTTAAAGAACGTTTTGGAAACAACAAATCACAAACATCTCAAGATACTCCTGAATTTGACTCCTTTTTTGAAATCAACAAAATGAAAGAACAGCTTCAAGGAAAGAACAACACAATTAGAAAATTAAAAGAGCAAATCTCTCACATGAATAAGAGACGTAGTGAGGCAGATCGTATTCTTGACTTGAAGGCCTTAGATTCTCAGAGCATAGAGTTAAAAGAACATGTCACTACTCTTCAAGAACAAAATGAGCATTTTAGGGTAGAGAATGAAAAAGTTAAGCAGCATTACAAGGAATTGTATGATTCTATTAAGATAACGCAAGCTAAGACTATTGAAAAGACATATTCTTTGTTAACTAAAAATAAGAAACTAAAGGCTCAACTTCAAATAATAACACACAAACACATGTTAAGCAATAGAAAGTGCAACAGACTAATGTACACGTGATTCCTTCTACAGGAGTAATTAGTTCCACTGAAGCTAGCGGGTCAAATCCTAAGAGCAATACAAAAAAAATAGGATCTTGCCAACTAAAAGTGACAACAAGAAGAAAGTATAAGCTTACCCAAGGAACAATAAGTCTAATATGAAACAAGAGAATCGTGTTGATTCTAGTATAACGTATTATAGTTAACTTAAATTCTAAATCTATGAGCAAGACAAGTAACAAATGCTTAATTTATGCTAATCATGATAAGCGTGTTGTGAAATATTTGAAGTCTATAAGCCCCTCCTGTTAAAAATGTTTTGAGCAAAGTTATGCAGGTTTGGAAAGCAACAAGAAAACTGTTTGCTAATGTTGGTGATCAGTGGAAGCCCACTAGAAGGAAATTCACTTTAGGATAACAATGTCCTTTAACTAAGTTGAAGAACAATCAAATAACATACAAGGTTAGGGAAAGAGAGGTGGCTTTAGAGAAAGAGTGGTTGGATGAACATTTTAGAGAGAGAAAGAAACTTGAAAGGAAACTTGTATTATGTGTGTGAAATAATTAACAATCAACCACCTCTCCAAGGCATGGAGAGGTGTTTATATACTTACAATGGCCGATTATGGATGGGCTTATGGGCTTTATCCATGGGCTTTTTCCTAAGCTAACTATGTAAGTTTCCATATATTACTTAACGAGCTAACGATCGTTATCTATGAAGTGACCGACACTTTCCTTGGAATTTCGTATTCCTAACAATCTCCCCCTAAGGGAGGTCATTCCAATTTACAAAAACTTAAGCTCTACATTCTATGAATGTCTTTAATCTTTAGCTCGTAGTGTTGTTATCATGTTCTTTATCTTGTGAATCTTGATGTAGCAATCTTTAGACTTTTAGGCTTTAGCTTTTATCTTGTTCTTGACTTGTATGTGATCTTTTGAGCTTCTTAAGATCATCAACCAAGCATAATCTTTATTCGCCATCTTGTAATCTTGTGACTTCTGGACCAACATGCTCATACTGTTCTTGATGTTTGAAAGCGAGTGTAACCATCTTTCTTGATATTCTTTAACTTTAAAACTTCGTCACTTTGAGAAAGGCGTTTGGTATCAGAGTGACAAAAACTTCTTTGAAATTCTTTGACTTTAATACTTAGTCACTTTAAGAAAGATGAACGGTATCAGAGTAGCGGAAGTCTTGAAACATGTACTTGAGCTTTCATGATGTCTTTATATTTGTCGATCAGGTATGAGCATGTGGTTATGAATCTTTGAGATAGCTGGAATCAGGTACCTTCACCTCCATCTTTAAGTATCCTGCATTAAAACAGTTAGCAATAAAGCGAGGGGACGAATATGGCTTTGCCATTATCTCGTGTTTGGTTGGAGTAACCTTCGAATCGGTGAGGATTGACCTGTGATTAGGTAGATTCAATTTAAGAAAAATCTCTTTGACATGATTTCCAGCTTGCAGTATTGAATCTTTCTAACACACGTGTATTAGATTCATCGTACTCAACATGTTCTCATTCTCGAAACATCTCAAAGTAGACAGCATGATAAGAGTAAACCAGTGAGTTACTGTCTCACCAATTGAATAGAAAAATTGATTTAAATATCAATCGACGAGTCACTTGCTAAAGTGATTTTGTGACACATCGATAGTTTTAAGCAATTCAAAATTCATCATCAACCGTCAATTCATATACTAGAACAAGTTTGATTCACTTAGAATCGAACCATCGTTTCTTTCTAGTTGTCACAAGTTTGATTCATTTGAATCGCACAAGTCACCTACCAATAGCTTGTTTGATGTTGGCTCAAGCAGGATTTCCATCTTCACTATGATTACTTGAGTTTCACTCTGATGTTCTGGCAAAATCATAAGGATAATGCGTAGGACTCTTTATATATTTCTCGTTATTCACATTGTGTGAAATAGCAAGCATAATTTTGACAAGTGTCCTAATGAGATTTATGGATGATCTCTTTTGGCTCTAGACTCAATAGTACACTTTGGTTTTAGTGATCGGAGGCTGGAGCAGACTGCCACCTTTTCAATACCAACTAACTCGGAGTGAGAAAGTTGATAGAAATGCGTGTAATCTCCGTGAGAAATGAAACATAAATCTTTTGATAGATTCTGAGTGGCTAGGGAGAAGTGCATTGCATCACTGGGTCCATGATGTCAGTCTTCAATGCCAGCAATCATCTTTGTGATTCTTGACAGTAGATGTATTGACCCAGGTTTTGCCTAAGTGTAAGGAGGGCTTCTTTCTTTTCACCCTTTATCTTAACTTTTCTTTTTAATTCTTCAACCCCTTCAGCGCTTACCGAGACTTCATAACTAGTACCTTGTTGGGTTTGTTCCAGTACTAGCTCTACCTCAGTCGGAAGTTTTTCCTTATTCTCACATTTACTCCTTTTTTCATACCTAAGGACAACTACACTATCTAGTGGAATATCCCTGGGTAGATCCCTCCGGTTCTAGCTAGATCATGGGAATGAATACCTAACCTTAACCACCTTATAACTCCAATACGGTAATTTAAATGGTCAGTCTTTGGTACTTCCACATTTTTACCAACACGTAACCATTTGCTCCCCCTTTATATGTGCATCGATTAATCAAAAGAGTTTAGCACATATATGGGAAATCGTACACTTGAGATCTTAAAAATCACATTATTAGCCATATATTTTAATCACATTTTCTCCCCTTATCAAAAATATTAAATCTCTTGATATTTTGGATATTAATTGATTCAAATATAACTGCTTTCGGGATAAAAATGTCCAATTATTAACAAGCCATATAAGGAACATTTTTAATGCTCCCCCTAAAATTATGAGAGTACTATATGGTGTTTGAGTATGTTAATTTGAAAAAAAATTGAATTTACTAAGAAATTCTTGAAAATTCATACTCAAACACTATATATGCCTAATTTTTAAGTCTACACTACACATTGATATATTCACAAGATTATGATGTACGAGGTTTGACCTGAATGATGAGAACATCATATGATATAATCATATGGTTCTTTGTAGCAGCCGTAGATCTTCCTTGTAGTCTCTCTTAAGAAGTTGTCTTAGCTTCCTTCTAAATCAGCAGTCCTTTCTTGAGTAGATTCAAAGCAGATGTGCAGGCCGCATCAAGCAGTCTTGATGTATAAAGCCTAAATATCCGAAGTACACAATTAATTCAAAACGTAACACCAAATTCAATTAAGTCCCGGATGTCTAAATTTCTCCTTACATGATAGTGATGATATAAATTAAAACACCAAAGTTAACTAAGTCCCGGATGTCACAATTATTCCCTCTAAGTAGTCAAAATGAAAACACCTAAGTTAACTAAGTCCCAAATGTACTCAATTCTTTTTGCATAATACTGACTAACTTAAGGAATCATCATACTTATCAAACCTATGTGTACCTCTTTTGTCAACTGATTCTACTCTTTTTTTTAAAAATAAGCTTAGTGATTAACCGTTTGAGGAAGCATTTCTTGAATCAGTAACCAATCTTCTTACGTTTAGAATAAATCTTCTTACAACACATCCTCCTGGTATCTCAAATGATGCATACTAAAAATAACAAGATATCTCTTACCCTATGTGGATGAAATAGTGTACCCAAAAGTAACAAGTGTAAACACTGATTTTCTCTACGGCTATGACATTTGTCTTCTTGGAATGACCAAAAATGAGAATAGGGTATGAATTCTATCACGTGTACTCATTATCTTTCTTGTATATCTAATCCTTCCCCCTTGCTGGTTTCGATACCTCGGAATCAGCAAATCATAGTACACAAATATACTTGAGATTGTGTTCAAAGAATTAATAAGCTTAAATCTATCTCGTGAGAATCAACTGAGTCTTAAATTGCAAATAAGTCCCTAAAGTTTGAAATAAATGACATCTAAAGCTCTTATAGTTAATATAAATCATCTCCCTTTGAAATTGTGATCCATCATTATGAAAAACTTTATCCATTTATTCCGTGACTTATTTTGAAAGACCGTTTTAAAAGATTATTTGATGACACATTCTCCCCCTTAAATAATGACCCGTTTTCTATTTAAAGAGTTGTTGTCATTGTTTGAGTGGTTGAATTGTCTTTGAAAATCTTTTTGTGATTACTGAAAACACTGATTCATTATGAAGACAACTTTTTACCAATAAAAATAAGATTTCTCTTATTTTGACAAATAAATGCACTGACACGTACACTTATTGTATATAGGAAGCACGGGTTGTGTTGCAAAGTAAACACAAGCCTTTGCATGGTCATAAAGTAGACCATGCCCGAGAATAAATTCCCGTTATGAGGTCAAGTTTTCTTTTTGAAATACTTGCCTTTAAGATGATGACCGGGTTGCTATCTGAAATAATATCAAGTCATTTTGGCATGTTTTGAAAACTTTTAAAACTTCTGCTCGAACTTCATTTACACCCTCGTATCATTATTAAATGACATTTCTAAGACAGTAGATGTTATCGATTTTCAGAAGACATGCCATTATTACCTCTTTTTATATTTTTCTCATTTTTTAATTTTTCTTTGTTTTTAAAGATTTTATATATTTTTTTGATTTTGTTAAAGTTTTCTGAAAATGAAAAATCTTCCAGGGTCTCCGGCGTAAAACTTCACATTCCCAGCTTGTTGATAAGAAATTTAATTCTTTCTCTGCCAAGGGATTTAGTGAAGATGTCCGCCAGCTGATACTCTATATTGACAAAGTAAAGCGCTACTACTCCGTTCTTAACTTGCTCTTTTATGAAGTGGAATCTGATGTCAATATGTTTTGATCGAGAATGTTGAACATTGTTGCAGCATAAGGCAATAAAGCTTTTGTTATCACAGCACATTGGAATTTTATTGAATCCAAGGCCATAGTCGGTAAGCTGTGATCTCATCCAAAGGACTTGAGCACAACAACCTAACAAGGCTATATATTCAGCTTCTGTATTGGATATCACAACGCTTTTCTGCCTTTTTGATGACCAGCTAACAAGTATGTCTCCCAATAATTGCATACATCTAGATGTACTTCGTCTAGTATCTTGGCAACCCGCATGATCAGCGTCTGCATAAGCTGTTAAAGCAATAGAAGAATCCTTTGGATACCAGAGTCCCCTATTAACGGTTCTTCTTTGGTATTTAAAGATTCTTTTTACAGCATGTAAGTACTTTTCGGGAGGCTTTGCCTGATACCGAGCACACATGCATACAATAATTGTTAGGTCTGGTCTACTGGCTGTGAGATACATAAGGGTGCCCACCATTCTACCATAGTGTGTAGGGTCAACGGCTTTACCTTGTGTATCTTCATCCAGTTTAGATTTCTCCACCATGGGAGTATCCACGGGGTAACTAGATTCCATACCATATTTTATCAAAGATTCTAGAGTATATTTAGACTGGTTTATAAAGATGCCTTTGGGACTTTGTAAAATCTGTAGTCCTAGAAAAAATGATATTTGGCCCATCATCGACATCTTAAATTTTGAACATATTATTTTTGAAAATTGATCACATAGTTCAGGTGTAGTAGATGCAAAGATTATATCATCAACATAGATTTGTACCAGGAGAATATCTTTGTCTTGTCTTCTGATGAACAATGTGGGAACCACGGTTCCTTTAGAGAATTCTTGAGAGAGTAAAAACGTATACAATAGATCGTACTACGCGCGAGGAGCTTGTTTCAACCCATAGAGATCCTTCTTAAGCTTATACACATGATTCGGATTGTCTTGATCCACAAACCCGTCCGGTTGGCTGACATAAACTTCTTCGCGCAGAATGCCATTCAAGAATGCCATCTTAACATCCATTTGGTAGACGATCATATTCATGTGATAAGCATATGCGAGGAAAATTTGAATAGCATCAAGTCTAGCCACTGGAGCAAAAGATTCCTCAAAATCAATTCCTTCTTCTTGACGGTATCCACGAGCAATCAATCGAGCCTTATTTTTTGAGAATTCCTCCTAATTCATCAAGTTTCACATTGTAGATCCATTTTAAAGTAATGACCATCACTTTGTCTGGATGAGGAATGAGTTCCCAGACTTCAAGACGTTCAAATTCATTTATCTCTTCTTGCATTGCTTCAATCCAACATGCTTGAGTTAATGCGTCTTTATAGTTCTTTGGTTCAACTGATGAGAGAAAGCCATCATAGTAACAAAATAAGGCTTGTTCATGGAGTTGGAGTCTTGTGGAAATAGGTCTTCCGAGTTCACCGAGTTAGGAGCAGCAGTGTGCACAACAGTAGGAAGAACGTCCGAAGAAGAAGATGCTTTAGAATCATTTTCTAGAATTAAAATGCCAAAGAATGGATCATTATTCATGTATGCAACATCTAAGTCATGATTGTCTTTTTCAACATCATTAAGAATGACATGAGATTGAGTTTCAGGTGTGGTTTATGAGTTACAAGGTGATGGTGCATCTTGGTCAACAGTTATTGAGGAAGGTGAACTGATTGATGCAGCGGGTTCTGGAGTAACTACTTTAGCAATTGGAGCAATGACTTTAGGGGCTAGGAGATCAACACTGGATGGGGGGATGAGTAATTCATCAAACAGTGGTTGAAACAAAATATCTCAATCAGTTCTTAAAGGTGGTACAAATGGTGTTGAAGGAGGAGGGTTTAGCACGAGTCCTGAACTGATTATTACAGGAGTCATTTAATGAAGTGAGGGTCCTGAACTGCTATGTTCAGAAGCCATTGTTGTTAGCTCATTAAAATCTAAATAAATTATTTCAATGATTCGTTTGGTACGTCAGTTGTAAATTCGAAATGATTTCTTTGTGGGTACATAGCCAATGAAAATACCAATATCAGCTTTCGGTTGTAACATACCCGAGTTCTCACTATCATTTGTTAGATAGCAGAGTGCACCAAATACGTGAAAAAATGATAAGTCAAGAAGTTTGTCATGTAAAAGCTCATATGGTGTTTTGCCATGACGAATACGTACGATGGAACGATTTTGGGTGTAACATGAAGTAACAACTACTTTTGCCCATAAGAATAACAGAGCTTTTGCATAAATTAACATTGTGCGGGCAACTTTAATTAGCGTACGATTACGGCTTTCAACGACACCATGTTTCTCCGGAGAGCGAGCAACAAATCACTCCATGGCTCTTGATACCAATGGAAGAACAATCAAATAACATATAAGGTTAGGGAAAGAGAGGTGGTTTTAGAGAGAGAGTGGTTGGATGAACATTTTAGAGAGAGAAAGAAGCTTGAAAGGAAACTAAGAGAGAAAAGAGCTTGAAAGGAAACTTTCAGTATTATGTGAGTGAAAGAATAACCACCAACCACCCTCTCCAAGTCATGGAGAGGTGTTTTATAAACTATACAATGGCCGGCTATGATAGGTCTTATGGGATTTTTCCTAAGCTAGACTATGTAAGTTTCCATCATAATACTTAACGAGCTAACGATCATTATCCTATGGAGATGACCGACACACATTCCTAGGAAAAATTTCGTATTCAACACTTAAGGTTTACTAAATCTAGAGTACCATTAAAGTACAAACCTGAACAGTAGTCTCTAGAAATTGGTGATCACTAAAGAGATTTAACAACACAACTCGCTGCGACGCGCGCGAGTATACATCCTAATACAAACATAGAAACAAACAGGAAAAGGAAATTTCCACTAGCATTCCCACTTAAGCTGAGACATAGACAATTGATGCTTCTGTGAAATATACTACTATTTCTGCTAACCAATAGGACCCCAACAAAAATTAGGGATCCAACATACCAAACTCTCCATCCTCGTATGTTTTCAAATGCAGGTCGTACAGATCGTCCTTGGGTATTTGGACTCAAGCTGCTCAAAACATATGACGAGGAATCGCTCATGGCTCAAGAATTCCATGAAAAAGTTCATCGGGACAGTTAGATTCGGGAATGATCATTTTAGTGATATTATAGGTTATGGAGATTACGTGATTGGTGACAGTGTGATCTCCAAGGTATATTATGTGGAAGGACTTAGACACAATCTCTTTTTTGTAGGTCAATTTATGATTCAGATCTTGAAGTTCCATTCAGAAAACATTTGTGTTATGTTCAAGATGTAGATGGTGTGGAGTTACTTAAAGGTTCTTATGGCTCAAATTTGTATATTATCTTTGTTGAAGACATGATGAAGTCCTCTCCAATATGCTTATTCTCAAAAGCCTCCAAGAATAAATCATGGTTGTGGCATCATCGGTTAAACCATTTAAACTTCAGTACCATCAATGATCTTGCATGAAAAGATCTGGTACGAGGCTTACCAAGGTTGTAGTTTGAGAAAGATTATCTTTGCTCTACTTGACAACTAGGAAAAAGAAAGAAGTATACCCACAAACCCAAATCTAAAAACACAATTATGGAAGTCTCACATACCCTTCATATGGATTTGTGTGGACCAATGAGAGTGCAGAGTATTAATGGGAAGAAATACATTTTGGTCATCGTTGATGATTATTCAAGATTTACATGGGTTAAGTTTTTGAGATCAAAAGATGAAATTCCAGAGTTTGTTATTAAATTTCTAAAGCAAATTCAAGTTGGTCTCACTAAAACTGTCAGATACATCCGAACAGACAATGCCACAAAATTTGTTAACCAAGTTCTGACTAAATTCTATGAAAGTGTTGGCATCTCTCACCAAAAATCTGTTTCGAGACATAGTACCCCTTCTAATCGAAGTGTAGTCAGATCCTACATGAGGATTCTTAGTGTTGTCAGTCTCAAGACCTTCTCCAGATACGGTTACACATTCTTGAAAGAGATTGTTTTACACAGAGATGACTACAAAGAATACAAGATCTCGGAAGCCGACTTCAAAAATCTGCATTCAAATGATTTTGAAGACCTGTACCTGCTTCATCTTCAAGGTAAGCTCAACCACTTAGCTAGAGCTGACAAAGCTCATCTATTTAAGGCAGTCAACTTGTAGATTAGGAACATAGTCATCTGACAACATGTGGAAGACTTGCAACTCGGTATTGAGAGCTATCAAACGAAGCTCAACCTTAGCCGAGATGGGATGCAACTGACTTTCTATTCAAAGAAGATTACACCATTGTCCACAAGCCAAGGGCCGTAATCTACAAAGATAGGAATAATCAGAAGAAGATGATGAGGGAGACTGAGGTGCACAAGTTCAACGATGGCACGTTGACGAGAATTCTCAAAAAGCTAGATTTCATGGTCAAAGACTACGAGCTGTTCAAGTTCAACCCTGGCATGGAGCATAGGATTTGGTCTGAGGATGATAAACGGAGGAGTCAAGAGTTCATCAAGCTTATTAAGAGAAGGCTCAAGATCAGGTGAATTTTCAGGAGTCTTGAAAGCTTTGTTAGTGGACGGTTAAGAGATATTGACTACAGACTCATCTAGGGAACATAATGATCTCATCATTCTGATACTCAGGTCAATATCATCTTAAATTGTATAATATATCTTGTACAATATTATGTAGTATATCTTTAGGTGTTAAGTGTCAATGTATAAATTTTTCATGAGTTTCTCGTTAAACTCAAAATCTTTCAAAATTACTATACTTGGCACTCACACATACCCTCATAGTTTGAGGGGGAGCATTCATATGTTCCCTAATCGGCTTGTGAATAATCGACATAATTTTCTCCTAGTTTTTGTTAACATATTTGAATCAATTGATATCCAAAATATCAAAGGGTTTAAAATTTTTGATAAGGGGAGAAAATGTGATTAAGATATGAAAACTTATAAAAAAATGTGATTTTATGGACTCATGTGTACCCCATCCTCCATGTGCTAAACTTTTTCATATATCGATGCACATGTTGTGGGGGAGCGTTTCATGGTTTTATGGCAAGGAGAACAGTACCAAAAGACCGACCATGCATTTAATTTTATCGGAGTTATAAGGTTAGTAAGGTTAGGTATTCATTCCTATGATCCAGCTAGAACCAGAGGGATCTACCCAGGGACAATCCACTAGTTAGTGTAGAAGTCCTTAAGTATGATATAAAACGGAGTAAAAGTAAGAATAAGGGAATAGTGCCGACTGAGATGGAGCTAGTACTGGAACAAACCCAACAAGGTACTAGTCATTAAGTCTTAGTAAGCACTAAAGGGGTTGAAGAATGAAAAAGAATTGTAAGGATAAAGGGTGAAAAGAAAGAAGCCCTCCAGACACTTAGGCAGAAACCGGGTCAATGCATAAACTATCAGAAACACTAATATGTTGTCTGGTATTAAAGATAGTTGTCATGGACCTAGTGACTTAATACACAACCCTCCCTAGCCACTCAAGGTCTCTCAACAGACTCTTGTTTCATTTCTCACAGAGATTCATGCATTTCTATCGACTCTCTCACTCCGAGTTAGTTGATATTGAAAAGGTGGCAGTCTGCTCTAGCCTCTGATCACTAAAACCTGTTAGGAAAATATTGTAAACAGACTTAATACTGTTAGTATTAAAGTTAAGTCTGTTAGTTATAGTTAGTACTGATAGAAATAGTTAGTACTGTTAGTATAGAAGTTAAGTCTGGTAGAGCAAGTTAAGTCTGCCAGCATTAACTTAAGTCTGACAGTGTTAAAGTTAATACTGTTTGACCAGACAGTTAAGTCTGTTGTAATTATAGTAATAGTTATCAATTAGCGTTAATCTAGGAAGAGATAAGCATTATCTCTTAACGCGTTTAGGGTTCCTTAAGTTTATAAAAGGAACATAGAATAGTATTGTAAACATATGAGTTGATTGAGTATTCACAATCAAATAGTAATAGTAATAGCAAGTTTGATATTCGTTCTTGTGTTCATCTTGGTATAGATATTGATATTCCGCGTCAATATTTGTATTCACAGTTATTGTCTCTCATAGTATCTTTGGATTTATTCAAAGGACTATAAGTCGTTTAAGGCTCATTGAGATCCTGTTTATAAGGACCTACAAAACCAAAACGCACTATTGAGTCTAGAGCCAAGAGATCATCCATAAATCTTATTAGGACACTATTCCAATATAATTGTCTTTCACACACTATGAAAACAAGGAATATATTAAGAGTCCTACGCGTTATCCTTGTGGTATTGCCATAACATCTGAGTGATACATAAGTATTCACAGTGAAGATGGAAATCCTGCTAGAGCCAACATCAAACAAGCTCTACGGTAGGTGACTTGTGAGATCCTAAATGGATCAAATGTGCGACACTGGATATCGATTCGGTCCAGATTATGAATTGACGGTTGATGAATTTTGATAAACGCTTAAACATCTCGATGTGTTGCAAAAACACTTTTATAAGTGATACGTTGATTGATTTTCAAATCAATTTTATCTTCAATCGATGAGATAGTAACTCACTGATTCACTCATACTATGTTGTTTGCTTTGAGACGCTCTAGTATTGAGAACGGCTAGTGCAGCTGCGAAACCCTGTCAAGGAGATTCTTTGGAATTCTACCTGATCACAGGCAGTATTTATAATGATTAGCGGGGAACCGTGGTTATTACAATCGTATTCGAAGAAAGTAAACAAAGACTCTTTCGTTTATTACTAAGGTAAACCTGCAAGTATTCCTGATGGTAGCGGCTAGTAGCTAGAGACAAGTCAGTTTCATAACCACATGCTCATACTCGACCGACACATCTTAAGACATCACGAAAGCTCAAGAAATGTTTCAAGGCTTCCACTACTCTGATACTACATGTCCTTCTTTAAGTGATCAAGTGTTAAAGTTAAAGAACTTCAAGAAC
Organism: Tanacetum coccineum; assembly: GCA_026074375.1. Classification (NCBI taxonomy): domain Eukaryota; kingdom Viridiplantae; phylum Streptophyta; class Magnoliopsida; order Asterales; family Asteraceae; genus Tanacetum; species Tanacetum coccineum. Next base: position 98,973 of record BQNB010001196.1, read on the forward strand.
AAAGAATATTCAAGATTTCAAGATCAAGAAAAGTATAAGCATGTCGATCCGAAAGTCACAAGCACAAGATGGCGAAAGATCACAAGATGATGATTAGAGATTACATTTGGCTGATGATCTCAAAGAAGCACAAGATCATACACAATTCGAACTAAGGAACAAGCTCAAGCTTAATGATAAAAGATCACTACATCAAAGTACAAGGTATCAAATGAAGAATCAAAGACTACAAGCTGGAACACAAGAACAATCAAAAGATTGTTGAGCTTCAGTTAGTATTTTCTAAGGTGACCTCCCTTAGGGGGAGATTGTTATGTTTAAGAAAAAGACTCGATCACCCCATGTATTTTATAATGTATTGTAGCTCGTAGTTAGTAGTTAATCGTATGACATACGGTAATGGGTCGGGTATTAAAGCCTATGTGTTAGCCCATTACAAGGCCTATGGGTCGGTTTTGTGTAACACTATATAAGCCTCTTCTATCCCATGGAAGAGGTAGTTGGTCATTTCATAATACAAGCCTTCACTTTCTCTCAATAGAAGTTTTCTCTCTAGTGTTTCTCTCTCTAAGATTCGGATAACCCTAACCATCTTCATTGTGTTATGATATCCAATATCATACACTTTGGACAATCGTCAATGAGATGATTCGGATCACCGCATCTAAAGCATTTCATATCACTCTTGCCTTTCTCATCATCTCTTTGCCGGAATGACTTTTTCTCTTTACGAGGTTGTCTGACAAACTTACCCTTTCTTCTAAAGAACTTTTTAAATTTCCTTACGGCCATAGCATAATCTTCGTCATCACTTCTGGATGTCAAAGTTTCATCATCACTAGACTCTTTCTTAGCTTTCAAGGCAATGGACTTGACCCTTTCCTTTTTGCTTTTGTAAGTTTCAGAATCCTTTTCCATGACTACTCCATGTACCTTGAGATTACCCATAAGCTCGTTTAGAGCTATTGATGACAAATCTTTTGATTCTTTAATCGTCGTGACCTTTGCTCTCCATTTAGGATGTAGAGCTCTAAGAAACTTCCTAACATAGTTCTTGCTAGAGAAACCTTCATTAAGAGCTTTAAGACTATTAATAATAGTGTTAAATCTAGCAAAACCGCTATATATAGATTCTTCTTCAAGGATAGTTAATTCTTTATATTGTTGAACAAGAAGGTTAATTTTATTATCTTTTACTTGGCTATTACCTTGATGTGTGATTAACAACGATTGCCAAATATATTTAGCCATTTTACACATAAAAATTCTTTTGTATTAATTTTTAGGTAAAGTGTTGTAAAGAACCATTTTGGCTTCGTTATTTTTACCATGTCTTTTTTTAAGGTTGACATTTCGTTCTTCAAAAGGAACTTCTTCAAAAACTTGGGTTTCTTTGTTTCTAGCAATCGATGGAAAATCACCATTCATGATAATATGCCAAAGATCTATATCTTTTGCTTTCATATAAGTTTCAAATCTATTTTTTCAATATACAAAACAATCACTTTTGAAAAGTGGTGGTCTTTGCATAGATTGCCCTTCTAGATATTTATCAGAATCTATAGATCGATTCAAGCTTTAATGTACAATATACGTCAAAGATCTTGGGTGACCTTGGCTTCTGATACCAATTGTGGAAACTAGAAGGGGGGAAGGGGTTGAATAGTTTTACCATTTTAAAATTAAAACTTAGATTGTCTACTTATGTGAAGCCAATAGATATACACAAGTGTATATGATAGCGATGTAATAAATAAATAAGTAAATGTAAACTATAAATAAGTAAAGATAGGAAAGATCAAACCGATGACACAATGATATATAGTGGTTTAGCTATGAAGCTCATCTTCGCCCTACTCCACTCCCTAAGTACCCAACTTGAGAGTTTTCTTCACTATGTCAACAAGCTCCCTTTAGGCGGAGAAAACAATACACGCTGCATACACTTTTTTCGATACTAAGCTAAATACCGAGTTCTACTTCGAGATAGAACCAATCTAACACACTAAGTATTTTAAGACCTAAAATACTAACCTATCATACACATATGATCACACAAATACAAGTAGATGAAGATGGATAAATATGTAACACCCCCAAAATTTCAACAACGCAGCAGAATACCACTTTGGGGTGCTACTTCATAGTCCATACGCATAAGTAACAGAAAACGGCCTCAAAAGAGACGTTTAAAATAAATTCCACATTCGATATATTAAAATCAGAGTTTACAAAGGTCCCGAACGGTTTTGCAATAACAACATGAGTTCAAACTTGACTCGTTGTTTATTGAATGTGAAAGTAAACTGAGTCTTTAAATCTTTAGATATCTACGCCATACTCCCATCCAAGCAAGCACAAGTATAATCACCTGAGATAAAACATGCTAAAAAGTTAACAAAAACGTTGAGTAAATTCATAGAGTTGAAATGAATATACATTAGTACACCAAATAGTTTTATAAAAGAGTAGATGTCCGTCAATAGTTTTCCATATCCATATCAAGTTACCAAAGCAAGTTGTGAATCCAAAAATGTTTCAAGTTTTCAAGACAGCCCCCAGATTAGGTATCATTTCCTCATACCTACTAATATCTCATTACACAATGTCCGTTTGACTGGGTGGTCCGATCATGGAAATCCTACCCCGACAGGGTTGTCAACCCAATAGATCTATTTTGTGCACGTCTCGTCATATTTTAACAAACCCTAAAATGTCTTGTCATATTTCAACGAGCCCTAAAACATCTCGTCATATTTCAATGAGTCCTAAAACGTCTCGTCATATTTCAACAAGCCCTAAAATGTCTTGTCTTATTTCAACGAGCCCTAAAAGTTCACGAAATTGGGGTCTAGCATACCACGAAAACATTTGTGTTCAATTTATAAAACAACATCCCTCGCGGGTTTTCATAAAATGGTTAAAAGATTTAAAAGTGATGCTATGAACTCACCTTGCGCAATCAAGATAAATGAGCGCAAACATGGATCAACAATAACAATTAGGAAACTCCTCGAACGTGCGCCATTTAGTAATAAAATGCAAGGAATGATAAGAACACTAGATCAATTAAGAAGTACTAAGTACCACCTAAAATACATGGCACGACTTAGAATTATAAAATATATATATATCAGTACGTAAAAATAGTTAAGTGTTCATGAGGCGTGTTTCCAAAATAAGCATGGCATTGCACTAAGACTTCCCCAAACTATTTTTACTCCAAAATTGGTGTCTAAACTGACCTTATATGTAAATAAACACCTACTTAGTTTTATCCCTCAATTCTTATTTTATCAACGTTTACTTATATGTTTTAAACTTCAAGACAAGACGTAAATTCCTAAATTCTGAAATTAACTCAATTTCGCCAACCTCTATCTCTTAACCCATGATTGATAAAAATGTATGGTTTTCACCCCTGGAAAGAATTTTTAGTCTATTTTCCAAAAATTCAGGCCTCGCCTGTTGAAAAGCTTTAGAACCATGTGAAAATTCAGGAAAAACTATTTTACCCATGGACATCCAAAACAGTTTATTTCCTAAATTTTAATCCTTCACAAAAATGGCCATAAATCCTAATCTATGATAGTAATTAAAGTGAGACCACTTGGAGGTGTTAGCTCTAAGTGTCTACTACAGGGCTCAACTTTTTAAATCAACACTTTATTTAAAAAAAACCTGGAGTTAAACTGCTTTTCCAAATAGTGGTACAAATTTGATTACTTTTGATAAATCGGCCATAACTCACTCATCCGGAGAATGGCTCCATCCAAAGAACCACGTGGACATGAGATATCCCTCTACATCCCCATCAAATTTCCCATGAGGTCACAAGCCAAAAGTATTTCGTACCAACCCATTTTTGCTATTGGCCTGAAAAAGTCCCTATTATTCACCCAAAACTCATCCAAAGTTCATTTTATTTCCCTTGAAGCCTAACACAATGCCATAGATAATTGTTAAACACATGCATGAACATAAAAACTCATAAATCCCAGAATCAAACATGCATTTGCATGGGCCAAAATCAAAAGAAAATCAAAAATAAGGAGTTATACCTACTTAGGAGATAAGTAAAGCAATCTAATCAAACACAACAACCCAATTGGTTTGGTGGCTGATTTTCAAACCAAAGGAGCACCCAAAACCTTCAACACAATGATTCTAATAGACCAAAATGATGTTACCCACTTGGTAGAATAAAACCCCAAATCAAAACTTCAAGAAAAACCCTAAAAACATCTTCAAATCTTTATTCATGGTACTAAACTTTTCAAGATGTTTAAGGAGGATGTTGTGATGAATAAAATGGTGATGAAATATTTGAGAGATGGTGGTGGTAGGGTGGTGGTCGGCTGATTTAGAGAGGAGGAGGAGGGGGAGAGAGTTTTTCTTATTTGATTTTTTTTATAAATGGTGTGTGTGTTTCTTTGTGTTAATTTTGTAGGAGTGATTAAAAATATATGAGGGTATTTGGCTTTTAGTTTTGTAGGAGCACAAAAGAATAAAGGGGTGTTTGTTTTTGTATATTATATTTATTTTATATTTATATTTATATTTTTCTAAAACATTTATACCATAATATTTGATTTAAAACACTTAATTAAAATATTAAAAAGTGTTAAAGTACTACTTTTGATACGGTTTTGGCAAAATGCGAGAAAAATTATAAAATACTAAAAATTAAAATAATTGTGTTACCGGAGAAAAATTATGAAAATTAAATTTTCTAAATGCTTAAACAGATAAAATCCTAAGCGTGGCTCGCAACTTAACCAATAACGACGATTTATGTTAAAACGATCTAAACAAAAAATAATAATTCCAATTAAAAGTAGAAAATAAATCACGGCTCGGGATAAATGTCGGTCTAAAACACGAGTTGTTAAAGTCTACCACCCTTAAGGGATCTCCGTCTCGGAGATCAATTCGCCTTATCTCCATATGGTTTGCGACGGTCAATACGTATTCGGAAAAATCCATAATGCACATTACGAGAAGAAGGAAGTTCAAGTAACCATTTGTACAAAAGTAATAATAGTATCGACTAGAAGAGTAAAGATGGTGGATGATTCATACGGACGATTTACGAGTCAAAAGAACGAATTGTCATGGTCGGATACACATAAGACATTCATTTATAAAAATTTGTTCACTACATAAAAAAAAGGCGTCCCAATCTTGCAAGTGAGGAATTATAAACTTATGGTTCGGCGATTTACAATTCCCTTATTTAAATGGAGAGGCATCCCAATCCATTTCAATAAGATAATTAAAAATCATCCTACTTAAGTATCGCCGGCACAAAACACGATATCAAAACAATGTAATATTGAGAAGGAGTTTCCTTGATGGCATGATTCTTCAAAATCAAAAAAAGTAGCGAGAAGAATAATGAGACGTTATTCAATCACGTTCCAAAGGCATGTGCGAAAAGACGGCACGATTACCAAACAACATATGCAATTCAAGCTGAAGGTCGAGTGTTAAAACTCGGAGTCGATTAGTAAACTAATCGACGGGACCGAAAAACTATGTCGAATTTTAATATCATCAAAAGAGACTTAAGCAAATCCATGAGAACGATTTGGAGATCATCAAAGCACTCACGATATCATGAAATGAACGAACCTATTAGGTCGTACCATATTACTATACACTTATGCAAATAATTATTATCACATAAACAATTATGCCCTTATCCGACTTAATGGACCTATATCTCAAAATCCGTAATAGGTATAAACGAATGGTTTTCACCACAAACAAGATATTAGACTCTATTTTGCTAAGATTATAAGAGAATTAACCCAAAGTGTTTAGATCCTAACTGAAATTATAATTTTACCCTCACATGCCAAAGCTGATTATTTAAAACGTTTTCCCGTTTCACCGTTTTTAGCATAATTACTATTTTATAACTCCGTTTGACCCAAAACGAAAGCTCATGTTTAAGTTTATCTAAATCCTACAGGTTTGACCTAGAAAATGGGGTACTTAATGTGAAAAGTTATGGACTTACATTCATTTGAAACTCTGGGCACAATTTATGGTAAATTTAGCCGTTTTAGTCGTAACTCATTCATCCGGAATGGTTACGACCTTATCCGAAGAACCACATGATCCTCATAGGTTTTACCATTCACCTATGTATAAACCTAGTAACCTCTAGTTCAAAAATTATTCAATTTAGGTTGAACAATCTGCCTAGTAAATTATGGGTACACACTAAGTTTGTTTTCACGGTTTTGGTCGTATCTTGACCATCCGGATGAGTTGGGGCTCCATCCAACTCACCACTAGGACCTAAGATTATAATCTATTTATTTATGTAAAGATATAGTAGGCTTTAAGCTAAAATTTTCCCATTAAAACACAAACTATCTGTTGGTTACCCGTTTGACTAGTTTCACTAATTTGGGCGTAACTAACTCATCCGAGGAGTTACGGCTCCATCCAAAGAAACACATACACCTTGTATGTTGCTCTACCCAACAAAGTACTCAAGTTATAGACCTCAAGCCAAAAATTATTTGATATCACACCAACAACCTGTTGGTTACAAACTACCCTATCAATCCATTTCAAAATCCAACCAACACCATTTTAATTCCTCTAAACCCCTATACAAAGCCATGATTAGTTATTTAACACAATTTTTAACACAAATACTCATGAATTTATAGAATCAAGGATTTAAGACTCACTTGGTAGAGATCTATACAAGAGAATCGAAACTCGAACACACCAACTTTACTCGAAAGTTCTAAAAGTAGACGTAAGTGACCATACAGAGTCAACACTTATATGAATTACTTTTATATACATAGATAACGGTGATCTCGAAGATAAGCATAAGAAATTGAGAAGAGGGTAGCTCAAATATGTATATCTATTCTTATATAATACCAGTATTGATGCTCGAGAGAGTAAATGAGAAATCAGGAAGTACGCGAAAATCAGAGTGGTCAATATTTATATAACTGACCGATATAAGATAAATAGTAAGACGTCATAAGATAGACGTAAGAGAGCGAAATCATAGCCAAGCATTAATTGTTCATTATTAATGTAGTGAAAAATACAAGATAACAAATTGAATCTGTTGATTCCAATGAATACCAGAAACAATCTTCCAACTATCATTGATTCAAAAGAATACCGACAATCAGGCAAACTCCACAATCGTTGATTCAAATGAATAACGATTATTGTGACTTTCCATTTTCTTAAACCGCATCAATTATCCATCTAAAACTTTTAGAGATGTTAAATAGAGCATATAAATTACTTGGGAGTATGTGCGCGCGGATATCGGACAACGGTCAAAGACTCGTAAAAATTTTCGAAAGACGGTTATAGTTTAGGTTTTGAAAACGAACTAGTTCTCTACAACCAGTGCTCTGATACCAATCTGTAACACCTCCAAAATTTCCACAATGCAGCGGAATACCACTCTAGGGTGCTACTTCATAGTCCATACGCACAAGTTACAGAAAATGAACTTAAAAGAGATGTTTAAAATAAATGCTACATTCGATATATTAAAATCAGAGTTTACAATGGTCCCGAACGGTTTTAAAAAACAACATGTGTTCAAACTTGACTCATTGCATATAGTAAAATTTTATCGAATGTGAAAGTAAACTGAGTCTTTAATTCTTCAGATATCCACGCCATACTCTCATCCAAGCAAGCACAAGCATAATCACCTGAGATAGAACATTCTAAAAAATCAACGAAAATATTGAGTGAATTCATAAAGTTTAAATGAATATACGGTAGTACACTAAATAGTTTTATAAAAGAGTAGATGTTCGTTAATAGTTTTCGATATCCATATCAAGTTACCAAAGCAAGTTGTGAATCCAAAATGTTTCAAGTTTTCAAGACAGTCCCCAGATTAGGTATCATTTCCTCATACCTACTAATATCTTATTACACAATGTCCGTTTGACTAGGTGGTCCTATCATGGAAATCTTACCCCGGATAGGGTTGTCAACCCAAATAGATCTATTTTGTGCATGTCTCGTCATATTTCAATGAGCCCTAAAACGTCTTGTCATATTTCAACGAGCTCTAAAATGTCTCGTCGTATTTCAACGAGCCCTAAAACGTCTTGTCTTATTTCAATGAGCCCTAAAAGTTCATGAAATTATGGTCTAGCATACCACGAAAACATTTGTGCTTAATTTATAAAACAGCATGTATCTCCCTCGCGGGTTTTCATAAAACAGTTAAAAGATTTAAAAGCGAGGCTATTAACTCACCTTGCGCAATCAAGAGAAATGAGTACAAACACGGATCAACAATAACAATTAGGAAACTCCTCGAACGCGCGCCTTTTAGTAATAAAATGCGAGGAATGATAAGAATGTTGGATCAATCAAGAAGTCTTAAGTACCACATAAAATACGTGTTGCGACTAAGAATTATAAAATATATATATCAGTACGTAAAAATAGTTAAGTGTTAATGAGGCGTGTTTCCAAAATAAGCATGGCATTGCACTAAGACTTCCCCAAACTATTTTTACTCTAAAATTGGTGTCTAACCTGACCTTATATGTAAAGAAACACCTACTTAGTTTTGTCCCTCAATTCTTATTTTATCAACGTTTACTTATACGTTTTAAATTTCAAGAAAAGACGTAAATTCCCAAATTCTGAAATTAACACAATTTCGCCAACCTCTATCTCCTAACCCATGATTGATAAAAATGTGTGGTTTTCACCCCTGGAAATAATTTTGAGTATATTTTCCAAAAATTCTGGCCTCACCTACTGAAAAGCTTTAGAACCATGTGAAAAGACCATTTACCCTTGGACATCCAAAACAGTTTATTTCCTGAATTTTAGCCCTTCACGAAAACGGCCATAAATCCCAATCTATGATAGTAATTAAAGTGAGACCACTTGGAGGTGTTAGCTCTAAGTGTCTACTACAAGGCTTAACTTTTTATTTCAACACATTAGTTTAAAAACCTAGAGTTAAACTTCTTTTCAAAACAGTGGTACAGGTTTCATTAGTTTTGGTAAATCGGCCATAACTCACTCATCCAGAGAAGTTATGGCTCCATCCATAGAACCATGTGGACATGAGATATCCCTTTATATCCCCATCATATTACCCATGAGGTCACAAGCTAAAAATATTTCGTACCAACCCATTTTTGCTACTAACCTTAAACAGTCCCTAATATTTACCCAAAACTCATCCAAACTTCATGTTATTTCCCTTAAAGCCTAACACAATGCCATAGCTAATTGTTCAACACATGCATGAACATAAAAACTCATAAATCCCAAAATCAATCATGCATTTGTATGGACCAAAATCAAAAGAAAATCAAAATTAGGAGTTATACCTATTTAGGAGATGAGTAAAGCAATCTAATCAAACACAACAAACCATTTGGCTTGGTGGCTGATTTTCGAACCAAAGGAGCACCCAAAACCTTCAACACAATGCTTTTAATAGACCAAAATGATATTACCCACTTGTAGAATAAAACCCCAAATCAAAACTTCTAGAAAAACCATAAAAACACCTTCAAATCTTTATTCAAGGTACCAAACTTTTCAAGAAGTTTAAGAAGGATGTTGTGATGAATAAAATGGTGATGAAATATTTGAGAGATGGTGCTGGTAGGGTGGTGGTCGGCTGATTTAGAGAGGAGGAGGAGGGAGAGAGAGTTTTTCTTATTTGATTTTTTTATAAATAGTGTGTGTGTTTCTTTGTGTTAATTTTGTAGGAGTGATTAAAAATATAAGGGGGGTGTTTGGCTTTTAGTTTTGTAGCAGCACACAAGAATAAAGGGGTGTTTGCTTTTGTATGTTATATTTATTTTATATTTTTATTTTTATTTTTCTAAAGCATTTATACCATAATATTTGATTTAAAACTCTTAGTTAAAATATTAAAAAGTGTTAAAATACTAATTTGGACACGGTTTCGGCAAAACGCGAGAAAAATTATAAAATACTAAAAATTAAAATAATTGTGTTTCCGGAGAAAAATTATGAAAATTAAAATTTCTAAATGCTTAAACGGATAAAATCCTAAGCGTGGCTCGCATCATAACCAATAACGACAATTTTTGTTAAAACGATCAAAACGAAAAATAATAATTCCAATTAAAAGTAGAAAATAAATCATGGCTCGGGATAAATGTCAGTCTTAAACACGAGTTGTTAAAGTCTACCACCCTTAAGGGATCTCCGTCCCGGAGATCAATTCGCCTTATCTCCATATGGTGTGCGACGGTCAATATGTATTCGGAAAAATCCATAATGCACATTACGAGTAGAAGGAAGTTTAAGTAGCCATTTGTACAAAAGTAATAATAGTGGCGATTAGAAGAGTAAAGATAGTGGATGATTCGTAGGGACGAATTACGAGTCAAAAGAAACGTACGCCATGTCGGATATACATAAACCCATTCATTTATAATTTGTCACTTACATAAAAAGGAGTCCCAATCCATTTCAATAAGATAATTATAAATCATCCTATTTAAGTATCGTCGGCACAAAACACGATATCAAAACAATGTAACGTTGAGAAGAAGGAGTTTCCTTGATGGCATGATTCTTCTAAATCATAAGAAGTAGCGAGAAGAATAATGAGACGTTAGTCAATCACGTTCCTAAGGCAAGTGCCAAAAGACGGCACGATTACCAAACAACATATGCGATTCAAGCTGAAGGTCGAGTGTTAAAACTCGGAGTCGATTAGTAAACTAATCAACGGGACAGAAAAACTATGTCCAATTTTGATATCATCGAAAGAGACTTAAGCGAAGCCATGAGAACGATTTGGAGATCATCGAAGCACTCACGATATCATTAAATGAACGAACCTATTAGGTCGTACCATAGTACTATACACTTATGCAAGTAATTATTATCACATAAACAATCGTGCCCTTATCCGACTTAATGGATCTATATCTCGAGATCCGTAATAGGTATAAACGAACGGTTTTCGCCTCAAACAATATATTAGACTCTAGTTTGCTGAGATTTTAAGAGAATTAACCCAAAGTGTTCAGATCCTAAGTGAAATTATCATTTTACCCTTATGTTCTAAATCTGATTAATTAAAACATTTTCCTGTTCCATCGTTTTTAGCATAATTACTATTTTATAACTCCGTTTGACCCAAAATGAAAGTCCATGTTTAAGTTTATCTAAATCCTACAGGTTTGACCTGGAAAATGAGGCACTTAATGTGAAAAGTTTTGGAGTTAAATTCATTTGAAAATCTGGGCACAATTTATGGTCAATTTAGTCGTTTTAGTCGTAACTCATTCATCCAGAATGGTTACGGCCTTATCCAAAGAACTACATGGTCCTAATAGGTTTTATCCTTCACCCATGTAGTAGTCTCTACTTCAAAAATTAATCAATTTAGGTTGAACAATCTGCCTAGTAAATTATAGGTACACACTAAGTTTGTTTCCATAGTTTTGGGCGTATCTCGACCATCCGGGAGAGTTGGAGCTCCATCTAACTCACCACTAAGACCTGAGATTATAATCTATCTATTTATGTAAAGATACAGTAGGCTTTAAGCTAAAATTTTCTCATTAAAACACAAACTAAATGTTGGTCACCCATTTGGACTAGTTTCACTAATTTGGGCGTAACTAACTCATCCAGAAGAGTTACGGCTCCATCCAAAGCAACACATACACCTTGTATGTTGCTATACCCAACAAAGTACTCAAGTTACAGACCTCAAGCCAAAAATTATTTGATATCACACCAATAACCTTCTGGTTACAAACTGCCCTTTCAATCCATTTCAAAATCCAACCAACACCATTTTAATTCCTCTAAACCCCTATACAAAGCCATGCTTAGTTATTTAACACAATTTTAAACACAATTACTCATGAATTTCCAAAATCAAGGATTTAAGACTCACTTGGTAGAGATCGATACGAGAGAATTGAAACACGAACACACCAACTTTACTCGAAAGTTCTAAAAGTAGACGTAAGTGACCATACAGAGTCAACAATTATATGAATTACTTTTATATACATAGATAACGGTGGTCTCAAAGATAAGCGTAAGAAATCGAGAAGGGAGTAGCTCAAATATGTATAGGTATCCTTATATAATACCAATATTGATACTCGAGGGAGTAAATAAGAAATCAGGAAGTACGTGAAAATCAGAGTGGTCAATATTTATATAACTGGCCGATATAAGATAATCATAAGATAGACGTAAGAGAGCGAAATCATAGCCAAGCATTAAATGTTCATTATTAATGTAGTGAAAAATACAAGATAACAAATTGAATATGTTGATTCCAATGAATACTAGAAAAAATCTTCCAACTATCGTTGATTCAAAAGAATACCGATTATTATGACTTTCCATTTTTTTAAACCGCATTAATTATCCATGTAAAACTTTAAGAGATGTTAAATAAAGCATATAATTTACCTGGGAGTATGCGCGCGCGGATATCTGACAACGGTGAAAGACTCGTAATTTTTTTCTGGAATCGGAAACGGTGGAAGAATTAGTAAAAAAATTCGGAAAGACGGTTATTAGTTTAGGTTTTGAAAACGACGTAGTTCTCTACAACCAGTTGCTACTGGTTCCAATCCCTTATAAACAACCCCTAAATACAACGCAGTGGAATACCACTTTGGGGTGCTACTTCATAGCACATAAACACAAGTCACAGAAAATGACCTCAAAAGAGACGTTTAAAATAAATGTCACATTCGATATATTAAAATCAGAGTTTATAAAGGTCCCGAACGGTTTTGCAAAAACAACATGAGTTCAAACTTCACTCATTTCATACAGTAAAATTTCATCGAATGTGAGTCTTTAAATCTTTAGATATCCACGCCATACTCCCATCCAAGCAAGCACAAGCATAATCACCTGAGATAAAACATGTTAAAAAGTCAATGAAAACGTTGAGTGAATTCATAGAGTTTATATGAATAAAAGAGTGAACACAAGTATTTTTAATCATCAAAAACTTGTGGATCAAACAAGTTTATAATCACTACTGCATAAGCTCATGACACTGAAGCCTTAACCGTACACATCCTGATGTAGTGATTGTGCACAAAATTTTCCCCAACACAAGGTAGGTAATATTGCCATATACCTATAAGAAATTCTCAATACAAAATGTCTGCTTTAGGGTGCTCACACGCGAATACATACCCCAGATAAGGCAGTCACAATCCAATAGATCTATTTAATGTACTAGCGCCTCGAACCGCGCGAAATGGTCGCCTATTACATAGCTCACTAACTCTGCCTGGAGTGGTGGTACCTATTATTCGTCGGCGAGGGCGGTCCAGCGATACGTAGATGACTTTTGGCTGGTTTCAAAAACCCTCATTGTACACTATCTTATTTATAATAAACGTACATTGTGCAATTCTAGTTTTGAATACCGCAGTTTTTTTTCATAGTTTTCAAACTGAGCGGCAACCCAACACGACTATCACAAAAGACAAGCCGTCGTTAAGTAAACTAGGAGTCTAATTGGTATGGGCGGTTCATTTTCTTAGTTCATTTTAGGATCGCATTTCTACGCAGTACGTGCAAGGAGTGATATCCTAATTCGGCTACCTCTCCCATTCATCAAGGTAGGAACATTAGAAAGGTAAACTATTGCCAAGAGAGATCGGGGAACGCTCTGCCCCTTCACCTGCAAAAGGATCCGTTACGGAGTGTTGCGCTTCTCAGGGCCGTCTGAGTACAAGCAACCCGCCGGGCGATCCTGTTTCCCGGCAATTTTCACTATTATTCTACAACATCTGAAACGTAACTTGAACTTGGATACTGTTCTGTTCCCATCCACACATTCGATAGCTGGGCAAACACAACTTTGACACCCAAAAAAGATCTCAAGTGATTAAGCGGGGACAGGTTCGAACCTGTAGTCTTCAGATCATGAGCTGATGAGTTGACCATTCCTCCACCCCGCTTCATCCATTCCCATTCCAAAAAGTCCTTTTCAATCTGAAAGGGTGTTAAGCATATAGTCATTGGTGGTTTCAGTCGGGTCTGTTGCCGATTTGACTAAGAACCTTCCGTCTATGAAAACTCTGCTTATACTCTCCCTTTGTAATGTATTGGCTCTTCTTTCCGTGATAGAGCGTTTGCTAGTTTGCATTCCTCTATCTGATCTTATTACTAACAGGCGACAATCACCAACTTCATCATCTGCCTTTTGTGATACATCGTTTGGGTTTCCCACCCCAGCTTTTGAGTTAACTATTTTTGGGCTTTATCCATTTCTTTCTTCCAACGCCGTTTAGGCCGGGTTTTTCTAAAAAAATTTTCCTCTCCACGGATGGTGGCTAACTCCTCTTGGTCTTACGAGCCGCTTACACTAACTTAAGTAGGTACCGAAAGGGACATCTTAGGCAGTAGAATCGAGTGGTGCCGTTCAGTGACTACATACGAGTTTATGAATCAATGCAATTTCCTCTTCTATTGTAGCGATACGAACTCAGGGAAGTAATCGTAAAAAAAAAAGCTATATCTCGGGAGTCTGATGAATTGTCTGGACTGGCTCTTTTGAGGGAGGCCTATCAATTGCACGGGTCCAAGCTTGATTGATTGATCTTTAAACAACTAGCTCTGTATTCCAATCTACCATTAGGCATTTTTCCATTATAATGGAACTCACCAATTATAGGTAATTAACAGTTCAGGAAATATCGGGGCCTTTTTAGCAATATGTTACTCATGCATCAGTTCACAATCGGGGTCAGCATACGATAACTATTGTGTTCAATATTATTAAAACAAGCATAGAATCTCTCGCGGTGGTTTATTAAAACATTAAAAAGTTTAAAAGGCGAGGCTATAAAAACTCACCTGCCGCAAATCAAGAGAAATGAGCGCAAAACACGGTCAAAAATAACAATTAGGAAACTCTCGAACGAGATGATAATACAATGGCCAATGACGAATCGTCTCAACACAATCACATAACGTTGTTCCGCGTATTAATAAGCTATACTTATTAAGAAAATGCATATAATGCATAAATAGTAAATATATGTATATTCTGACATGTCTCAAATTTTATATCGTAGAATTCATGAGTGCGTCAAACTTACTTATTTATTCATACTAAAATAATCCACCTTAAGTTTAACTTCATTTTAACCCATTCAGACTAATATGTAATTTTAATAAAAATTACCCATTTTGACCCATTATAAAGATTAAGACATCTAGATGCGAACGAAAATGAATGACTAACTTATTAGTTGTAATTTCAGCTTTAGTTAATATATTTTACGCCTAATTATTCTCCATAACGCTAATTGACCCTTAAAAGAATTTCGCCAAATTTGACTTTTTATTATATATATTTTCTTAAATCTGACCCGTCCAAAATGACCCGCTAAATCACATTTTCAAGACTCCGACTCTAAAGCGATTTGATGTGAAACGACGTTTCGGACAACTTTTTAGTTTTAGCCGAGACCCGAAACCCAACAGAAAATGACCAAAATACCCCATCAAGTTTATGCAGAAAACTTATCTTTTTCTAAAAAATGTAATATCTAATCCTAAGCTTTTCAACCCGTGAACACACGTTTTCAGCCTTAGTTATCCTCGCGGTTATGTAAAAAGGCATTTTAAACAACTTTTTAGTTTTACCAGAGACTCAAAACTCGACAGAAAAGTATGAAAATGCCCATATGTCAGATCTGATGCAAACTAAAAAAGAAAACGCAGATTTTATTCTAAGTTTTCGACCGTTCATTAGTATTTTTAAGGACTAACAGCTTGAGGCAAAGTAAAACGACATTCCGGACAACTTTCGTGTTTCGGCCGAAGGCCGAAACGGACCAAAAAATGATGAAAATGCCCTTTTTCGAATCTGCCAGCTACTATTATTGCTATTAAGTGCAGTTTTTATTTTTAACATTTTGCTAGACTTCAATCGACCGCCAAACGTTCGTTTTTAAGAGTTATCTAACGATCCATATATCGAATCGAAGCTATGGACTTCCTCTATCATATTATTAAGCCTAAATTCAGTTTACCACATTTTATTTTGTCAAACTAGACGCCTAACTTTCTGCCCTAATGGGGTGTCTTTCAACCCTTTCAAAATCGTTATTTTTAAGCCTTCCGAACAATCACTACTACTCCTAGCTATCCTTTACTCTTACTAACTCATCAAATCAGTCATACACTTCAAATCCTCACATGCAACTTCAACCATGGATTCTCGACACAAATTAGACACATGCATAGAATATAAAAAAATTAATCCATAATATAATAGATTACTAAAGGGGGATCTTACGACACAAATATAGAAGGAAACATCCATCATTTTTCATATCCTTGCGGTTTGATTTCGGACGAGCGCCGCAACCCAACAATAATTTTAAAATCTTGTTTTTTAACACCAAACTTTAGTAAAACACTTTAAAATTAAACCTTTGATGATCTTTTTGTACTCAATTAAGATCAAACCCTATGTATTCAACAATTTTATATAGAATTAAAATTTTTAATTCTTGATTGCATGGTTGGATTATATTGAAAGTATGTGGGGGTTTAGTTTATAGATGATTGGGAGTGATTTTAGGGATCAGGATGAAGATTTTTGGTGGTTTGGTGATGATTGTGTCGAACATAGTTAGCCGAGGGAGGAGAGAGTCGATGTTTTAATATAACTGTGATAGTGTGTGTGATTTTATGGCGTGATTTGAACCCTTTTTATAGGTTCTCTCTTGACTAGTAAATCTAATGGGGTGTTGTTTTAGGATTTGTAGGAGGAAAATTAATAAGAAGGTGTTTTGGTTTTCTGTTTTGTGGAGCCTATAACAATTAAAAAGTGGTATGGTTTATATGTTATGTTTATAAATTATATTTTTATTTTTATTCTTCTAAAACATTTATACCACAATATTTGCTTTTAAAACACGTAGTTAAAATATTAAAAATTATAAAAACACTATTTTGACGCGGTTTCGGCCAAACGCGGATAAAAGTCGAAAAGTACAAAAATAAAAATAAATAAGCTTCCGAAGCTAAAATATGGAATTACCGATTTTTCATCTTAAAAATGATATATACCCCAAGTGTGACTCGGTATAAATAAGAATGTCGATTTTCTCAATCAGGCCAAAAAGCAAAAATAATAATTTCTATTAAAAATAAAAATAGAATTAAAGCTTGGTCTAAATATTGGCCGCGAAAATACGAAATGTTACACCTTTGTTCTTTTGGGCTGAAGCAATTGCCACAACATGTTTTACTCAAAACCGTTCACTCGTAATCCCTCGACATGAGAAAATACCTTACCACATCATCAATGGTCAGAAACCGTCTGTTAAGTTCTTTCACATTTTTGGCTCTCTTTGCTACATCATCAGAGATGGTAAAAATCTAGACAAAATGAAAGAAAAAGGTGATGCATGTATTTTCGTGAGGTATTCTACTCAGTCAAGAGCTTACAAGGTATATAACAAGAGAGCAAGAGTGATAGTTGAAATCATTCATGTTAACTTTGACGAATTGCGTCATATGGCGTTAGATCACATCAGTTCTGACCCCGTTCCACAATGTCTGACAACGACACTTGAACAAGGCAGTTTAAGTCCCGGTCCCCAAAGTCAAGAAAATGTTCCTCAAGCAGTTGAGACAGTAACAACGTCAAATAAGCTGGATTTGCTATTTAGTCCGATGTTCGATGAATTACTCAATGGAACTATGATGTGTGTTTTTACAAGCTTTAAATTTATAATAACTAGAAATACCGATTTGGACTAAAAACACAACATTCGGGCAAGTATACCCTATTCGAGTGTAATATAGGATTAGGTAAGTCCAGGACGTTCCTGGGAATTGGAAGTCTTCACAGATTTAGTGCTAGGTTATTAAGATGTCACGGATCAAATTAACCAACTCTTGCATATATCGAATATTGTAAAGAAAGCGATTAAAAGATGAATCAAGCAAATGATTAAGGTATGTTTGTTTAGGCAATGATTACTAAGATAATGATATGTTTAGGATAGTGTTTATAAGTTTAGAGAATCAAGGATATTCCCCCCCAACCCAAGTTTTTGGCTTAAGAATGTAACTAGTGATATATCGATTAAAAACAACAATCCTTTCGTCCTTTATAAAGTTATTATAAAACAATATAAAAGGTGGAATGATAGAACACTATATAAATAATCCTTTCAGCCCTATATTCTATTTAAAACTAGATTACCAATTCCATAAATGCTAGATATTACTTGGGGACCAAGTTGAGGATGTATGTGGATGGATTTTGGGTCGAGTTCGCGAATTAATTGCATCTCCATAAAGTGTGCTTTACTTATTTGTAAAACCGGCTGCGTTGGTTATATTTTAGCTTTTGAACTTTTTTCCAAGTTGTAGATAACTGGATAATTCTCCTTTTTCATGCCGCTTGAATTCACTCATCCGGAGTTCGTATGACCGAGTTATGGCTGAAACAGTGAACAGGTGTCGGGGAGATCATTAACTTGAGTTTACTTCTTCGTTTAAGCTAGTTCGATTGGGAACTCAGCAGTTCACCGGAACTTATTATGATAATACCTCAGTAGAGAATATTATATTTTGGTATTTTTACCAATTAGTGATTTTTAATTTTTATGGACAATTTTTTTATTTTTTTGATTTTTTTGGTTTTTTAATAATTTTTTATATGATATATTAATAATAAGATAAGTTTAGATCAAAGTTGGATAGAAATCGTAGCAAATGCCTCCCCGGCAGCGGCGCCAAAAATTGGTTCGCAAAATAGTATACGTATAAAATACTACTAGGCAAATCAATGATAAAAAGATTCCGGAAGAGATATTCCCGGGTCGTATGTCCCAACGAGGCTGCAATTGAAATTTATCCTGGTTTGATGAGAAATTGAATGATGGAAACACTGATATATACGTATATATAAAACAACTCAAATGCAAGTCTCAACCAAATGCCCTTGACCAAGGCAAAAGGTCAAAATCTACACAAAGAGATTAAATATATATACACAAGTAAGAATCAATTATAAAAAGATTCCGGAAGAGATATTCCCGGGTCGTATGTCCCAACGAGGCTGCAATTGAAATTTATCCTGGTTTGATGAGAAATTGAATGATGGAAACACTGATATAATTAAAACTAAAGTTACTTAAATAAAATCTTAATTTAATCTACGGGAAACAAAATTAGGTATCGGGAACCCTAAATACTAAAAATTAAGAAAATAAATGCTAAATTAAATTAAAAATCAAAATTAAATCCTAATTAACTTAATTTGAAAAATAAAGAAAACTAGAATAAAAACGGAGGTCGTTTGAATGTAAAACGAAAAGAAACGGTAAAATGCACCCGGTAAAAACGGGTCTAAAACTGAAATTTAAGAAAAATTAAGCCTACACTAAATTTTATATTTTTCCTAGACACTAAATGACAAAAGAAAATTTTGTAAAAAAGAAAAATATTTTTTTATTAATTTTTAGATTTTTTATGATTTTTTAAAGATTAAAAACTAATTAAAACTAAGAAAATAGAAAAAGACAAAAAATTAAAGTTATAAAAATTCTGAGAAAATAAAATTAAATAAAGAAAAAGTTAACAATTCTAAAAATATAAAAATGCCCAAAAGTTACTGATTTTATAAAAAGTAATTAAACTAATTAAATTTTAACCTAAATTAATTAATTAAATTAAATAAACTAACTAAGGCTAACTGTTGTTAAAACTAAAGGACTAACAGTGAAAGGACACAAGGACAAACGGGGTAACAGGCTAACTAACCACAGGGACTAACAGAGGTAACTACAAAAGAGAAAATTACACAATTGGTCCCTGAGGTGGACCCCGATTGCAAGGTGGGTCCAAAGTGCTTATTATCAAAAAGCTATAAAAGAAAACTTGTTAAGGGGCTTGAGCTTATCATTTTTTATAAAAGGACTAGTGGCTGAAAGGGTCTAAATAAGCCAAAACATGAGCTTATTGGGCTGACAGAAGCTTATTAAGCTTATGAGCTTATTTTACTTTCTTATTGGGATTTTAAGCTGCAAAATAAGCTAGAAACTAATGGAATAAGCTACTAGGCCTAAGGGTACCCTAAATATAAGCTAGGTCACTAGATTAAGCCCTAGAATAAGCTAAAAATGACTTAAGCTATGTTGACAGTTTTAAAAGAAAACAGAAAAAAGGGAATTTTAAGCCTAGAATAAGTTAACTAAATAAGCTAGATAAGCTATAAGATTTTGGGGACTTAAAGAACAACTAATAAGCTATAAATAAAAGCAATAATAACTAAGAGCTTAATACAAAATAATCTAGCAAAGGTGTGCTGAATCTAGGTGCTCAGCACCAGGGGAAATGCAAGGCAGTGGCTTAAGGGCTTTTTGGGTTTATGAAATAAGCTCTTATGAGCTTTTTAGCCAAAACAACCCACAAACAGATTAAAAGGGCATGTAATTAAGCTTATATTCAAAATATTAGCTATTAAGGTGAGCTTACACATGCTGATATTAGGGCTTAAGAATGAGGGTTCTTAAAAAAAAAAGCAAAGCCAAATTTTTGACTTATGTTGTCAAAGTAAAAGGGACAGAACAAGTGGTTGGCAAATTGGCTAGAAACAACAATAATAAGCACAACAATAGTGTGCTTAAGCTGCATAAGCAGCTTGAGCACTTAAGCTTGATTTAGCTTATTCAAATTTTGACAGATTATAGAAAGGGCACAAAAACTTATTTTTAAACTAAAAATGGTGATTTAAATGGCCTAATAAAGCCTACACACTCAGCCAAAGTTGGCTGAGTGAGCTTGACCCACAACAACACCTATATGACCCATTTTCAGGTTAAACCAAACACCCCCTTATTTATATAAAAATCGATTTTTTAACTGATTTTTGGTGAAATAAGGCTAAGAAAAGTGTTCACAAGTGGGGTTTAATCACTTTAAAACATTCTTACACAAGTTTAAACAGGATTAAACAACTTAATTTATATTTCAAATTTTGACAAATGCAATATCACAAAAACTCTTAACTTGTATTGAAACTGAAAGTGTTACAACATCAAACTTTTAAATAAACTGAATTACACTTAAATGCTTAAAATAAAGACTTGGAATTAATTTTAAACTAAAAACATAAAAAAAATGGTGTGTTTGACTCGGCTTGGTCTTGGCTCTTTTATACAAGTCTTATAAAAACAGAAAGTATGACGCCATAAAGCTTTAAAAACAACTGAGTACACTTAAAAGATTAAAAGAAAAGACTTGGAATTGAAAATTAAGCTAAAACATAAAAAAAGGGTGTGTTGAGTCTCGGCTTGGTCTCTCTTCTTTTATAGAGGCTCAAAGCCCTTGGGCTGTGTTTGTTGCGAGTGTAGAAAGGCCCTCATCCATTCCTAGCCCTTGGATTGCTTTGCACCATTCTCAGCCATGGATGGGAACTTTGGGTTGTGTGATTTTGGCTGAGAAAGAGTTATAGGGGCACTAGGGAGGTGGGAAGTGGTGAGAGTTGGGGAAGAGGCAACCCAAGCCCCTCACCTTTCTTACTCTTTTCATTTTCTTTTGGCCCGTTTTTTAGTTATAACTAAGGTTTTAGACAAGTCACAATTGGTCCCTGGGGTTTTATAAGAAAAGGGAAACAAAGAAGGTTTTGGTTATGGCAGTTTTGGTCCCTGCTGTTTTATAAAAAGGGTTTAAGAAAGGTTTTGGAAAATTGCATTTTCAGCCCTTGTGTTTTATGACTAAAAGAATAAAAGAGGTTTTGGTTATGGCAAAAATGGCCCCTGCTGTTTTATAAAAAGGGTTTAAGAAAGGTTTTGGAAAATTGCATTTTCAGCCCTTGTGTTTTATGACTAAAAGAATAAAAGAGGTTTTGATAAATTGCAAAAATGGTCCCTCTGGTTTATTTTTTTCATTTTTAATTATAAAACAAAGTTTTTAAAATTTACATTTTTGGTCCTTGTGTTTTATAAAAAAGGTGTATTGGGCTTTTGTTGGGCTTGGGCTTGTATTGGGCTTGGGCTTGTATTGGGCCCACTGGGTTTGGGTTTTGGGTTTTTTCAGTCTTCACAGTCTTTGTCAAATGCACACAAATGGGCTGTTGTAATTGATTGAGGGCCCATTTGGTCTTCACAGTCTTCACAGTCTTTGTCAAATGCACACAAATGGGCTGTTGTAATTGATTGAGGGCCCATTTGGTCTTCACAGTCTTCATAATTATACTATTGGGCTTTCCCGGCCCATCAGATGGGTAAAGATTGCATTCAATAGTATTCTTCAGTTCCGGCTCCGGTTTGACTGCTGATTCTTCAGTATTGACTCTGACTTTGACATTTTTGGACTTTGGCCTTGATTTTGCACAGTCTTTTCCATTCCATGCTCAGTTTTGTCATTTTGGCTTGGTTTTCTGTCTTTTTGATGATATCCACTTCCTGCACAATACAAATGCAAAACAAACATATATTTGGCAGTTTTTGTCTGTTTTTGGTCATTTAAGCTCGTTTTTAGAGGTAAAAGATATGTGTAATTAAGCACTTATCATGCACTCTATCCGTTCTCGTGTCCGTGTTTGTCCGGCTTTGACCATTTTCTCATGATATTTGCAATATCTGTACCTACACAATCACAAAGACAAAACAAGCAATATACAAGCATATTATGCACAATTTTATCTTTTTAGGGACATTTTTTATATAGAAAGGATATGTGATTTCTCACATATCAAAATTCCCCAAACTAAGCGATTGTGTGTCCTCACGTAATATTATATGCTTTAAAAGCAAATACCTCAAAACTTCCCCAAACTAAATCTTTTAAAAGTAGCAAAGATTTTTGTAGAGAGAGTTAAGAAATCACAAGTTATAAAACACCCCATTTTCTCATTTTTTTTAAAACTTTTTCATTTTTTTTGAAATTAGTAAACTAAGAATATTTCGACTTTCGTTATTTCCATAACTATTAGGGATCATAGAACAAGATGCATTTCGATCCGAGAATGCCCCAAAAAGGATAAATTCATCGTCCCCGACTTTTCACTTGCTCCAAACCAAGCTTAAAACGAAATCACAGCTAAATATCAGTAAAGATGCTAACACTACTCATATTTGCAACTTGTGAACTTTTTACTCCCGACTTTTATTATATTTTAAGTGAATGTGCTATTTTGAATTTCAACCATAGATCAACGTTTTTGCAAAATACTATGCTTCACGTTCCATCCGAGAGTTTGAAGGCGAGATCATCCCATGTAGCGACTTTCGTCTCGGCACATCCCAACCTTGCGGCTAAGTGACCAGGCTTTTGACACCCCACAGAGACTAGTATCGGGACTCACGGACCTAAGGTTTCAAAAACTCTCAGGTTTCCCGTATATGCATAGCTTTTAAAATAGAATAGTCAAAGTTCAAAAGCATATTTGAATTTAACAAAAAGAAATCTATTTATTAATTTAAACTTAATATTTATGCAGTTACATCCTTCAACCTTTTAGAAGGCTGCAACATCGGTTGTGAGCCGGCAAGATGCAGCAAACTTTTATCAGTCTCGGATTTTTATTCTTACTATGGGCTTTCTTTAGAAGACTACCACATCGGTTGTGAGCCGGCAAGAGGTAGTAAACTTTTATCAGCCCACAGTTTATGTTTATTATTATTATTATTTTTTTTTTATCATTTTTTTTACTTTATATAGAGAAGACTTCTTTTTGAAAAATTCAAGTATAAGTTTGAACTAAGACTAAAATTTTTGCTATATATTACATAAAAATTGTTGATTTAAGTTTAATCTCCAAAAACAGCACGTATATTAATCCGGTTAAGAGCTTATGGGAGAAAAAGCCACAAATTACATACATGAGCTCTTAAGATTTCCAACTAATCCTTGTTTAGCATCCCACTCATACTTAACTCTATCATTTTTCGTTCTTCGCGAATTTCCGCGAACGCTTAGCCTAAAAGTTAAGGAACAAGCTAGAGCTCAACACACTCGATCGGGTCAAAATTTACTCTTATTCTACCCAGCAGGAAAATCAAAATTGTGACAAAAATAATTTTATTTTTGAAAATTTTAAAATTTTTCATATTTTTTAAAATTTTGGTGGGAAAACGGGGTACGTGAGAACAATGAACAAAAATTATATCGAAGATATACTACCCCATACTAAAATTAAACATTGTCCTCAATGTTTCCTAGCCTAAGACTTAAAAACCCCATACTAGAACTCAAAAAGGTCGAATGCATAACTCAAGCCTGAAGAAAGTATTACAAAAATCTTAAGCCATTTATCAAGTGTGCTAAAAGATAAATGTTAGTCGATAATAATCTTTAGGATATCGGATTTCCCCAAACTAATGGCAAGCAAAGGCTAGGAAGCTCGAGTGGACCGGGACAAAACACCAAACACGAGAGTCTTCAGAAAATTTTGGGTCAATCCTTCAACAATCACAAGTACAAAAAACAACAAGAATCGGAAGAGTACAAGCCTCCTCACATCACAATAGAAATAAGAAAGAAAATAGAAAACGGATAAGCATGGGGTGCCTCCCACGAAGCGCTTTATTTTTGGTAACCGAGTCGCATAGCTTGACTCGATCCCCGAATTCATTCGTCCTTGGTAAGAGTAAATGCAAGAGAAAATCTCAATCAGGCTTTCATTAATGTTTGGATAAACATTTAAGCACATGAAAGTTCCATCCTGATGAGATGCCACCAGCTCTAAGTAGAGATGCCGAGGTTAAAAATGGTGTCCTCCATCTCGGTAGAGAAAAGTAAGGGAGAAACCTCAGGGTAAGTGAGATATGGAAGAAAAATCTGAGTGAGAAATGTGAAGGAATCACCAATTTCAACATTAATCTCACCTCCTCCTGGGTCAAAACATTCATCTTCATTAACATTGCTTATCACGAGCACATTGGGTTCCATGTCAAAGGTTAAACGTTCATTTTCGGGAATGGGATCATTGTTAAGCAAGTTGTCAATAATATCCTCGTCCGAGTCAAAATCACTTTCAATACCTAGTGGTATCGAATCATCTGGTCCGGAAAATATATCGATCTCTTACCTATTGGAGTCACTATCCTCAACGAGAGTAGTAGATGTGGGAAGAGACTCAATGATTGTATGAGAATTTTCCGGCGACCGAAAAGATGAATTACCGCATAGCAACAACATTCGATTGATATAATCCTCGTGCTCTCTAACAATTCCTGGAGGAATCGTGATAAGTTCACCGGTGAACTCATGGTGGAGAGGATCACTTTTGGGAGAAAAAGGATCGTGTTGTGGTTTATGATTGAAAAACACTTCGGGAGAAAGATTATGGGTGGTATCATCACTAAACAAACTCTCAAGATAGATTACGTCTCCTTCCAAGTCATAATAGCCTTCTTCAATATACGTAGGAACTTTGATAGATAGAAAAGCATCGATCTCATCATTATCTCCTCCTGGGTCGAAACACTCAGCCTTATCAACTGGAGCATCGTACAAAATTCTTTTCCAATCATTCGTTTTACATTCCAAATCAAACAAATTATCATTCTCTTCGAAAGGTTGTTCATCGATGAATCCCTCGAGAATAGAAGCAATGCTTTTCATAGGAGTAGATGGATCATGGTAAAGTAGAATCTCAATGTCATCTCCTGGAGTGAGACACTCATCTTTATTAGAATCAGAAAGAGGTGTGACTAGGAAAGTCGACTCATTAGAGTTGAAATTGACAAGAAGAGGATTTATGTCACTAGAGTTGAAATTGACATCAAATTCGAAAAGAGGGTTAAAGAAGGTCACAAGATCATCATGTGGAACGTTGATGGAAGAGAAACCATCACACGAAGGTAAAACGTTCTTACTATCACTCCTAGATGTATCCTCATATTCTCTTGGGATTGGGACAATTTCCTCAGCACTAAAAGTACTCAGGTGCTTGTCCCCCATTATGAGAGAATCCTTAGGCTCAATAGATGGTAAAGTAGATGTGATTGCAAAAACCGAAGCAACTTGAGGTGTTTTGTTTGAATGAAAAATGCTCTCCTTGTAAATTACTTTAAAATTCTTTAAACAAGGTGTAATTCGAGATTGACGTTTGGCTGTTGGCTCTGAGAGATTCTTTACTTCCTGCTTTTCTTTTTCATCGTTGACATCTTCCGGTGGAGGCGAGCAAACTAGAGCAGGTTCGTCGATAAACCTTTTAAAACTATCCTTGCATGAGTCATTAACCATTTTAATTGACTCGTTTATATGCTTTTGAGGATGTTTTGACGTGCCATTGACATGAAAAGTTATTTGTTCATTTCCGTCCCTCAAAACAAGCTCTCCTTCGTATACATCAATTAAAGCACGGCTGATTCTCAAAAGGGATCTCCCAAGTATGAGAGGAACTCGAGGATCGGCTTCAAAATCAACAACAACAAAGTCGGTAGTCCTTTAGGACGAGTAATCGATCAATCCGCTAGCTCTAAAGTCATCCGAGTTGGTGTAAGATCAGGTAAAGAAAGCTTTTTCCAAATAGAAAGAGGCATAAGATTTATGCTCGCGCCAAGATCAGCCAAGGCGTGACTTACATCCATTCCTGGGAAATTACATGGAATAAGAAACTTGCCGGGATCTCCAAGCTTTTCGGGAAGCTTTTTGAGGAGCATTGCCGAGCAATTCTCGTTCAATGGTATCTTAGCTAACTCAAGCAACTTTTCCTTATTCATGAGCAAACTCTTAATCGTAGGAGCAAATCTTGGCATCAAAAGTAAAGAATCCGTGAAACTAATGTTGAAGAGCAAATCTTGAAAGATTTGGAAGATCTTCTTCATTTGATTCGAAGCTTTGTCATGGGACTTTTGATCATCACGTCGTGAAGGATATGGAATATTTAGCTTAGGTAAATTCTTCAGAACATCGGATTCTGGAATGGGAGTGGTTTTAGGCAAACTTTTCAGAACATCGGGTTCCGGAATAGAAATGAGGATAACCGGAGGTGGGATTTGAGCGGTACTTCCTTGGAAATTTATTTGCTCCTTATCCTTCGTCTCCTTGGTTTCTCGTTCCACTACCTCTTTAGGAGAAGGATTAGTAGGAATCGAGGGTCCCTCGTAACCAACACCACTTCGAGTAATGATCGCTTTCATCTCACCCTTCGGGTTTGGAATGGTATTACTCGGAAGAGTACCCGAAGTTGAGGCTTGGTTTTGAAACAATCAACCTATCATGTTTTGCAAATTATTTTAGAAAGTAGTTTGTTGATTCATCATGATGGCTTGTTGAGATTTTATTGTGTTTTGAATTTCATTGTTAAGGTCTCTGGTATACGTTCAATTACACATACCTTTCACCATTAAAATTGGACTTAAATGACCCAAAACGTACCAAAAATACATTGTATTTGTATGTTTTCACTTATATTGTGCAGGAAATGGATATCCGACAAAAGGATGAAATATCAAGCAAAAATGGACAAAACCGAGCACGGAATGGAAAATCCAAAGTCAAATCGAAGCCAAAATCAACCCCGACAAAGTCAAAGCCAAGAAGTCATCAAGTCAAAGAAAATACAACTTTAGGGACCAAATTTGCCAAACTCCTAAAGTTATATAACCAAAGGACCATGCATGTAATAGCCCTTATAACCTTAGAGGACTAATTCTGCCAATTCTCTTTTAACTTTATACCTAGAGGACGAATTATGCAAAATACCCATATATATTGAGGGGCTACTTATGCCAACACCCCAAACACGTTCATAAGAAACAAACACTATACATCTTCCCAATTTCCTGCCAATTAAACCCCACCTCCCCTGTCACTTTCATTAACCTTGGACACTATTCATAATCAGCCAAAACTATCACCACCACCCTTATTTACCCCCACATGGCAAGTAGACAGCTTGGCAATCCTAGAAGACACTATTGGGCAAAGAAAATCAAGGGTCGTGATTTATTGACTTGGGCTCAAAGGCAATTTGATGGCTAGGATGAACTTGAGGCTTACTCTCACACAACAAACATACATGTGTCTGTCTCAGCAAAAAAACACAACCAAGAAGAAGACAAAAGACCAAAGAGACAACTCAAGACCTTAAGTTTTAGTATTTATAGGGCTTATGTGACTTTGTTTAGAGGAGTGTCGAATTTTGTAAGAGTCAAAAGCTTGTAACATTATTTGCACCAAATTTAATATATTGCAATTTAGTTTAACTGTCTTTTAATCTATATCTTTTAAATACTTGCACTGTTATTTTTTAAATTAATGAAATTTTAACTTTTTGTCATATAAGCTACTTGTTCATTTAAAAACTGTTTTATAAGCCTTGTATAAGCTTTTGAGACATCTAAAGCTTAAACAAACATTTGTCTTAAATTCTGTCCTAAAAAATCAAAAATCACAAAAAAGGGTCACCCCTCAAATACCTCAGCTTATTGGAAGAAAAGCTAGCCTTGGAAGAGCTTTTAAGACCTCACTAGCTTGTCTTTGACAAGTTAGAGCTTGTAGAATCTTATATTTGACCTGCTTTGAGCAAAGGCTTGGTAAGTTTTCTTATTTTTCCATTTTTTTTGCTTTTTACTGTAGCAATGCTTATATTGTGCTTATTTATGCTTTTTTGTGCTTATTTATGTTTCTTTATGCTTATGTGTGCCTTTTATTGCTTGGTTGTTATTTAGTTTCAGCTTGTGCTTAAAACTGTCAAATTTGCTTATAAACTGCTTATATCTTATCTGCTTATTCTAGTGCTTTTTATTGTGTCATTTGTTATTATTATTGCTTGCTATTTATTAGTTGTTAAATGTTTTTCAAAAATCTTTGCTTAAAACCCTTTAAATCAGTTTAAAATTTGGATTTTAGGACTTAAAGGAGTGTTTGGGTCAAGGGTGAAAACGAGTCAATTTGAGTTTAAAAACCAAGTGGTTCAATTGGCCACTTTTGGCCAGCTTTTGTAAGTAGTAGTTAAGCAATTTTTCAAGGTTTTTAGTTCTAAAAATTAGTTTTCAAGTTTTTCTAAATGGTGTGTTCAAACTGTGGTGATATAACAGTTGGTACATTGCTTATTTGATTTTGTGTTCAAGTCTATTTTTGAGTCTTGTTTTTATGTTCATTTGGGTGTTATAATAGAGTGGCGTAGTGTTTTCTAAGTTTACCTTGTGCCTTTTCTAAAATCTGTCAAACTCATTTAGTCAATTTCTTTAGTTTTAAAACCTCTCTTTTCATTCCTAGATATTAGATCTTAAATCTTGTTTCTAGCCTCTAATTTTTGGTACACAAGCTCATTTGGAGCTTGTGTTTATCTGTTTTTAGCTAACTTTTCATTTTAAGCTTATTTGGGTGGCTTATTAACAAAGCCTGCTTTTAGCACCTTAAATCTGAAAAAGCCTCCCCTGGTGCAAAAGCCCCTTTTTAACCCTTCTTTTTAGTGCTTATTTTTTGCTTCAAGTTTTCATCTTATTGATTTTTTAGGAAGCCTATAAGCTACTCTTTAAGCTCCTATAAGCCAGAAAGCCAAAAACCACTCTAAGGGCTTAAAAATAAGCCCTAAAGGTGCCCCTTTGGCCTGTTTGTCTGCCAATTTTATGCTTATAGCTTATTTGCCTTTTATGGCTTATCTGTCTGTGGCTATTAGCTTATTTTGGTTTATCTTTGCTTATTAGGATTAGGACACACTTGTTTTTTTTTTGCTTACTTCTTGTTTTCACTAGCTTAATTATCTTAAAATCCCAGCTTGTCAAATAAGCTGGGAAAAAGCTATAATAAGCTACGGTTTGATATGGGCTTATTGGCCCAAAAAGAGTATAACAATTAAATGGGAAGTAATGCTCACGGATGAGCTAATGAAGCACACTGGTAAGGCAATGGGTTTGTGAGGGAGATGTCTTGGGTTTGAGTCCCAGGCACAGGTTTTTGCAAAATTTCTTATTTTTGAAAAACTTAAAAAGCAAACTTGGAAATAAGCTAAAACACACAACTTTTGTGAGAACAAAACTTTTGAAAACTAACCATTAAGCTGGAAATGCTTATTAAAACAGACAGAAAAGCATGAAACTTATTTTTTTTGTTTTTTATCAAAACTTTAATGACTCAAAAAGCTAGAATAAGCTTCACTAGGTCTAATAAGCTGAATTCTACACTAAGATAGACCTATTAAGCTAAACTAGATAGAAATAAGAAAAAAAACTACAAGCCATAAGCTAGTAATTCAGATAAGCACTTATAGAAAACTTAAAACCAAACAGTCCTTAAACCTACTTTTGAGCTTAAATTTAAGCAAGCAATTAAGCACTTTAATGAATGAAAAACGATCTAGACGCTATCGTAGAGCGAAACAAAAAAAGCTATCTGAAGCTACTTTTGAAAATGATTTTGAAATCAAAGAGCTTATTGAGAAAAGCTTGTGAAAACAGACAGTAAGCTCAAAATGCTGACCTCTACTTTGAAAAAGACAGAATGCAATTTTAAAAGCTTAAAACAGATAGTCTAATAAGCTACTTATTAAAAACTAAATGCAAACTTATAAACTATGATATATAAGCTACTTTATTGTTGAAAATGAAAACCTAACAACTATTTTAACCTACTTAAAAAGAAGCTAGAAAATGACCTTAATCTGTTTTTCCCTATCTGATGTAAATGACACAAAAGTGATTAAAGCCAAAAATCTTTAAATGCAGACCTTCAATTCTTATTTCTACACTGATAAAACACCTAAGTAGACTTAAGTAGATGAACTAGATTAGCTTAATTCTACTTGAGCTTAAAATGAAACTAATGAAGGACTTAATGAACACAGATTCAATTAACAACTAGAAAACTTATGAAACCTTAACTAGTCCTAATAAAACTCTCTAAACTTGCACTTTTAGACCCCTTTAAATGATTCAAAACCAAAACAAAAGAATAAAAGGGTTCAAGCAGTACTAACTCATGTTAGTACTGCTGGCCCAAACACCCCTTTAACTACCTTAGAATCCATTTAAACTTGCTAATTTGAAAACTAATGGACAAAGCTTAATAACCAGATTATAAACAACTTATAACTACTAAGATCTTAAAACTAATCTAATATTTTTTTAGTTTTTATGATTTTATGACAGATTATGAAACTAAGATATTAGACTAATGACTAAGCATAATAAGCAAATAACAACTATATTTAGCATTTTTAGACAAATTAAGACAGCAAATAAGCAACTAAATAAGCAGATTAAGTAAATAAGTAAAAACAGAATTAAACTTAGAAAACTTGAATTGTAAAGAGAACTTACTTATGCCTTAGCTTAACAAAGGCATTAATAGGCTCAATTGAGCTATCTACAAGCTCTGGCTTATTGTAAATAAGCCAGTATAAGTCCATATGAGCTCTTCCATTTTAAACTCATCTTCCTTAAGTCCAAATTCCATTAAGCAAAGGTATTACAGCTGATTTTAAGGTTACAGTAGATTAGGTACTTATTAAAGCTCAAATCCAAGCTTATAGACTTGGATGAGATAGAATGAGCTTATTATGAGCTTATGAAACAGTAGCATACACATTTGATAGTATTAAGAGCTTATAAGTGAAAAACAGATTATAAAAACTAAATGATGATTTTATTAATGATTAAAAACGGATTACAATACTTGACAAGAGGAAATTACAAGAACTTTTTAAAAGAAAATTACATTGAAACTTAAAAAACTTTTAACTAAAAATGCAGGAAAGAAGAAGATGTAGAATATAAAAAGATGTCAGAGTGAGGAGATGAGCTCTCTATTTATAGCTGCTAGGAGAATCTTCTGGGCCCTTAGCTCTGCCACGCTACTTTCAATTGGGCCTTCAATCAATACTAATCATTGGAAGTCTATTATGGTTCAGTTAGGATCAATGTCTTTAGCTTACACGGATTTCAGGTGGGCAATCCGTGATTTTGTGACATGTTATGTTTCTTCTGTGGAAGTATTGAGTGTAAAATCTATTTCCTTGTGCTTTCTTCACTTATCCACGTGGCACTTCTTATGGGATTCACCAATAGGAAAACTTTGATGACGTTTAACTCTGCTACTATGAACCTTATCCCTTGAATTACCCTTCCACGCCCTTAATTTACATTTTCCCTTTGAATTTAACCCTTGGTTAATTGTTGAAGATGATGAATAGTAACCCAAGTTACCCGCCTTTTTTAACTGTTATTAAGATGAGTTTGACCGGGAGAGGGTTTATTGACTTGGGCTTTGAAAGGGAATTGGGCCATGTTTTAAGGTTTTGGGCTAGGGTTTATGGGTTGGATTTGTAAGGTTAGAATTAAGGAAAATAATACCCGTATAGTTTTTAGGGTTATATTTTGTGTTTTGGTAAATATGAGGGGCTGTTTTGGAAATATTGGAATTTTGTCTTTTTGTAAGTTGACCATGTTTGACTTTGGTTGAATGAGTTTGACCAAGGTTTGACTTTTGTTGACCATTGATAGCATTCTCCCGGCTCTTTGCGTGCTCTTCCGTTCCCGTGTCCGTGTTTGTCCGGTTTTAACCGTTTATCTTGTGATTTTTGACTTTATCGTTCCTACACATTCATACAGACAAAACAAGCATATTCAGCATTTTATGCACACTTTTGGTCTTTTTAATTTATTGGATATGTTTTATATAAAAAGGATATGGTGTTTTCTCACATATTAATGAACTTGACCCTTAGTACTGTGTCTTCTGGCCACATAGCTTAATTGAGAGAGCGTGGGTTTTTACCCATGAATTTTTACACAGGGTTGAATTGGGACGATGGGTGAATAGTAACACCCATTCGCGCCCTTTTTCTTTTTATAACGTTTTTTGTGTTTGACCCGGTTTAAAAGAATTTTGACTTGGGCTTTTAGTATGCGTTTAATTACACATACTTTTCACCATTAAAACCGGACTTAAATGACTAAAAACGTACCAAAAATACATTGTATTTGTATGTTTTCATTTATATTGTGCAGAAAACGGATATCTGATCTAAAAGGACAAAAAATCAAGCATAATCAGACAAAACCGAGCACGAATGGAAAAAAGCATGGAAAGACAAAAGTGGCCAAATCGAGGCCAAAAGTCAACCCAGACAAAGTCAAAGCCATGAAGTCATCAAGTCAAAGAAAATACAACTTTAGGACCAAATTTGCCAAATCCCAAAGTTGTGTATCAAGGATAAATACTACAAGGACTAAAGTTGTAAATATGCCATATATAACTTTAGGGGGCCATTTCTGCCAAACCCCTAAGCTATATAAACTAAAAGGGACTATGCATGTAAGGCTCAATAACAATTGGGGACAAAAACCTGCAAATCACCAAAATAAAATATTCATTACATGGACTCAGTTACAATTTAACTATAACTTGGGAGGGGCCAATCATGTCACTTTCCAAAACTCTCACCCCTGACAACACACACACACCTGTTATAACCATTTTTCCCGCCCAAACCAACCTCCACTGTTCACGCTTCCCTGTCCCCCCTCCTCGACCACTGTTCACAACCAGCCAAAAACCCATTATACCACCCTTCCCCACCCCCACATGGCCTCTTGCCACCATGGCAATCCCTAATCACCTCATTGGACAACAAAGATCAAGGGTGTAGATCATTCACCTTGGGCTCAAAGGCAATTTAATGGCTAAGATGAACTTGGGGCTTACTCTCACACAAAAAACACACCCTAGTTTCTGTCTCAGCAAAGAAACACAACCAAGAAGAAGACAAAAGACCAAGAGGCCAAGACCCTAGAATCGTTTTTCTATATAAGAGGCTCTTTTGTAAGCCATTTGGGCATCTAGCTTTTAACTTAAGATAATTTTTAGTTTTCCTTAGTTTTAATTCAGTTTTATTGTAATTTTACTTTGTAAGGTTTTAAGATTAATGAAATTCAAAGTTTGGTTCAAAATTCTGTTTTTCAAGTTTTAAGTCCATTTTATGTTTTAAAAAGCTCACCTTAAGCTCTTATAAGCTCTCATTTAAACCACTTTATAACCTGCTTTTATAAAAATTCACTTAGAAAGATAAACTGTTAAGAAAAATCAAAAAAAAAATTATCCCTCAAAATACCACAACTTATATTTGGATGATAAGCCAAAAAAGGAAGGGCTTATGGACTCTCACTAGCTTGTATTATATAAGCTAGAGCTTGTAGACTCTTTTTAACCCTGTTTAGAGCAAGGGTTTGGTAAGTGCACTTTTTAAATTTTTGTTACTGTAGCATTGCTTATTATAGCTTATCTTTGTATTTTCGGCATATTTTTGGTATATTTGTGATGTTGATTGCATTAGATATGCAGGCTTGTAGCTTAGATATCATTAGTTTAAGTTTTCTTTTAAAATTGTGTTATTTAGCTTAAAAAAGTAGCATAACCTGTTCTAGCTTATTTAAGTGCTTATTGCTTGTTGAAATTTGCTTAAAATTGTTTGTTTAACTTATTTAACATTTGGTTTTTAAAAGTTATAGCTTAATTCACCCTTAATCAAATTTTTATTTGAAAACAGTCATTTAAAAGAGTGTTTGGCACAAGGTGTCAAACGGGTCAAAATGGTTTTAAAATAGTTTGGGTCATTTGGCCAACTTTGTCAAGGGATTTTTAAGTCTTAATAAGCTGTTTTTACAAGTTTTTTTAGTTTAAATGTTCGATTTTAAGCTTTTTCTATAAGTGGTATAAAACTGTTGGACTCAAAACAGTTTTATATAGCTTATTGGCTTAAGCATTGTTTAGCTTACTTTTGTGTTTTTCATGCATGTTTAGGTGTCAAAATTGAGTAGTATAAGTGTCCATTTGGTTAGCTTTGGTTTGACTCAAAACTGCCAACTCTTCATGAGTCATTTTTTTAGTCAAAAGTTCAAATTTTCATATCCAAATACCAGATAGTAAAAGTTGTTTGCAGCTTATGAAAATGTGTGCACAAGCTCATTAGGAGCTTAACTCCATCTGTTTTTAGCTAACTTTTCATCTTAAGCTTATTTGGTGGCTTATTTATAAGCCTACTTTTTGTCTCTTTTAAAAACTGTTAACAAGGTTTCCCCTGGTGCAAAAGCCCTTTTCTGCCTCTTTTTAGTGCTTATTTTTTGCTTCAAGTTTTAATCTTATTGATTTTTTAGCGTATCTATAAGCTACTCTTTAAGCTCCTATAAGCCAGAAAGCCAAAAACCACTTTAAGGGCTTAAAAATAAGCCCTAAAGGTGCCCCTTGGCCTGTTTGTCTGCCAATTTTGTGCTTATAGCTTATTTGCCTTTTATGGTCTTATCATGTCTGTGGAATGTTACCTTTTTTGGTTTTGTCCTGGACTTATTAGGTCTAGTTTTCCATTTCATTAGTTATTTTGTCCTTTTAAGTAGCTAGTAGTTAAGCACTCTTTTGCCTTAGTTTAATACAGTTAAGTCTGCTAGCTTGTTGATTGCTTATTGTAGCTTATTTGCTTATTGCATTAGCTTATTTAGGGTTAGTTTAGCTTATTAGGTTTGTCTAAGCATGTTCTAGCTTATTTGGTTTAGTTTTAAGCTTATTTGCTTCTTAGTATAAAATTTTAAGTGTTTTTACTATTTCTAGCTTTTATGCCTGTTCTAGCTTATTTTCCTTGCTTATTTTTGGTTGCATTGGCTTATTAGGATTAGAGAACTATATGTTTTTTCTTATCCTTGATTAGCTCAGCTTATTTGCCCCTTACTTAGTTAACAGTTAAGGATTTTTATAGTCTTAGTGTAAATTAGCAAACTGCCATCTTATTTAGCTTATTTCGTGCTTATTTGTTAGTTATAAATTTTTTGTCTTTTTTAAAGTTGCTTATTTTCAGATTATTTAAAAAGTTGTAAAAAAAATGAGAAATAAAAATGTTGGGATTAGGGGAGGCCCCAAGTGAGCAAGAGTCTAACTTGGGACCTCAACCCCATCAACCAATGCTTTATAACACACACTCACTACCGGTATGCTACAATAGCTCATCCGGTAGTGAGTTGCGTAATTCAATTTATATAGGCATTTTAGTCATTAAGCCCAAAAATTGTTTTCACGCGTATACGGCTTATTTATAAGCCCACTTTTCTAGCTCTTATTTTTCATAGAACAAGCTTACCTTAATCCACTTTTCTGTATTTTTTCACATTTTTCCAATATTGTTTGCTATTTTTTATCATTTATTTTCTTTAAAACAATTTTTTAATCATTAAAAATTAAATAAAAATCAAAAAAAATATTTTTCTTTTTTAGAAAATTTTATTTTGTCATATTACACTTAGGAAAAATAGAAAAACTTTCGTAGGGTAATTTTTGCAAAATTTAGTTTTTTAAAGAGCGGGATTCGTTCCCCCCGTGCTCGTTTTTCGTATTTTCTAGCTCAATTTAACTTTGTTTTTGTTATAGTTTTCTTTAAACTTCCTTTTTAGTCAATTTAAGTCCATTAAAAGTGAAAAAAAATCAATTTAGGCTTAATTTTGAAAAATTAGGGTTTTTAATATGTCGTTTTAGCTTCCCGTTTTCATTTTTAGTATAATTTGTTTAATTTTCTCATTTTTAGTGTAAATTGCTTTATTTTTCCCGTA
The DNA here is from genome assembly GCA_026074375.1 of Tanacetum coccineum. Lineage (NCBI taxonomy): Eukaryota > Viridiplantae > Streptophyta > Magnoliopsida > Asterales > Asteraceae > Tanacetum > Tanacetum coccineum. The sequence continues at coordinate 135,518 of BQNB010001196.1, forward strand.
GTTTTAGAAAATCAAACCCAAATCTTTTCCATTCAAGCATTGTTATTCAATTCAACTCTCGACTTTCCATTTCACTCCTCGTTAGGGATAAACAACCCGAGAATATTCTATACTACTTCCGGTTTCATTGACTTTCTTGATAATTATCCTTATTATATATTTATAAGTATTATATATTTATTTATATAAAAAGGGTTAATAAAAAAGAATCAATCAAATTTTTGGCGCCGTTGCCGGGGAGAAGTGAAAGCCTTTGTCGTTTCGAAGTTTAATTCTTTGTGCTTGAAGTTTGTGAATATTTACTTTTTATTATTATAAAAATTTTCTTAAAAAAATACAAGAAGGAAAGATTACAAGACGATGATATGAGATTATGCTTGGTTGATGATCTCAAGAAGCTCAAGATCACATATAAGTTAAAGCATAAAGGATCAAGTACAAGCTCTAAGATCACTGCATCATTTCACAAGATAAAGAACAAAGATTCAAGTCTACGAGCAAGACCGAAGACATTCATAGAATGCTAGGCTTAAATTTGGTAAAAAGGAATGACCTCCCTTAGGGGGAGATTGTTAGAAATCGAGAGAAGACTCGGCCACTTCCTTATATGTAATTTGTAGCTCGTAGATAAGATAAAATAGAACAAGTAAGCAAACCCAACCCATATATGGAAAGCCCATAGATGGTCGGCCCCTATGTAGTATAAAGACCCTCTCCTACCATGAAGAGGTGTTGGTTTTCACACATTTAATCTAATCCTTCTTATTTCTCTCACTAGAAAACCTTCCAACACTTTCTCTCTCTAGAATTCTTGTTAGATCATCTTAGGTTATTGTGTTTAGATATTCTATAATTATTCCTGTTTCTCATTCATCTCCAATCATACCTAAGGAATGCTATTTCTAACTATGGATTATCCTTGGGTAGATCCCTCCAGTTCTGGTTGGATCATTGGACTAATACCTAACATATCCACCTTATGACTTCAGAATTGCTGTGAATTAAGATGTTGTGGGGGTATAAGATCGAAACCGTAAAACCTTGTAGAAAATCAATCAAAGTGTTTGATAGAATTATCAAAATTATTTAACACTTTGAGAGTTTCATCTTTTGGAAGAACTCCCCCACACACGTGCATCGGTAATTAAAAATGTTTTACACATGTAGATAGAAGTAAAAAGCAGTTTGAGTCTTTAGATCACTTATTATTTGTTTTTACCATATAACTTTAGGCATTTATTTTTTTGATCACATTTTAATTGCATTTCTCTCTTTATTTTAAATACTAAGTCACTTAGTCATTGAAATACCAAGTGATTCAAGTTTGTCTTGAAAATTCCATGAGGAGAAAACTGTTTCAGCATGAATTATGTGAAACTTTTTTTTTGCTCCCCCTCAATTTTACATATGTTTGACACCAAAAAAATGATAACAAGTGGTAAAATAGATATAAAATTAAGGTTGAGACAATGTTGAGCACACAATTTTTGAAAGATTATGAATGTCATTGAAGAATTTTTGAAAAATTATGCCAAACACTTGATCATCTTATAACAAACATTGCATATTAAGTTGTCATTATTATTACGGAGTTATTATTAAGAAACTTTTTATAATGTTTTGAATACATAAGAACTGTCATAGGATGATGTATCCAAGAACATTAAAACGTTGGTTTTCAAAAACTCCCCCTCAACAATTGACTCATTTAAAAAAAATGAAACCACTTGTTAAAATGAATGTCTTTGAAAACACTGTGAGGGAAGGAGTGTTGAACACACAATTTTGAATGATTTTGAATTGTCATTGATAAATTTTTGAAAAATAATGTTCAACTCTTTGAAAAACCTCATGTTAGAAGACTTCTCTTCTAATGTTAAGGGTAAGTGCACTTATGCATACACTATCCTTTTCTTGAACTCAAAACTTTAAATGTCTTGTAGTACCGCTCAAGACCGAGAAATTTGATTTTCTCGTTGTTAGGATAAGTTATCTTTATAGATAAACTTTCCTTCATTTGAAGTCCGGGTTATGTACTGATTTCCACATAAGCCATAAAGAAAATTAGAAATGACATGTTTTGAAACTTTTGAACTCTTGCTTGAACTTCATTTACACCATCGTGACAATATTAATCGTCATTTCTAGGTATGTAAATGTTATCGATCCCAAGAGACATGTCGAGAAGATTCTTTTTGGAATTTTTTGATTTTTTTTATTTTGTATTTGCTTTTTAAAATTTTATATTTTTGTATTTGGTTTTATAGGTTTTATATTTTTGTATTTTGATTTTATTCAAAAATATTTACAATTTGATGTTTGATGAATATATCAAGCACCCATTTGCCAGAACCTCCAGTTCTACTAGAGTCAAACATCTCATACCAATTCGTCTGACAAGATACTCAAACCGATATTGAGGAAGGGATTTCATAAACATATCAGCTAATTGGTATTTAATTATGACAAAGTACAATTCTATTATACCATTTTCAACCTGTTCTTTGATAAAGTGGTATCGAGTATTGATGTGCTTGGTACGAGAGTGCTACACGAGGTTGCATAAGATTGTTATGGCTGACTGAGAGTCGCAGTACAACAGTATTTTGTTGCAATCAAAGTCATAATCCTTAAGTTATGTCCTCATCCACATTACTTGAGCACAACTTGTAGATAACGCCACGTACTCTGCTTTTGCTGATAACATTGTAGTGCGGTCTTGTTTCTTTGACATACAACTGACTAACTTATCATTTAGGAACTGTATTACTCCAGAAGTGCTTTTGTGAGTATCAATGCATCTAGCATGATCTGCATCTAAAAATGCGGTTAGTTCAAAGCCAGAATCCTTTGGATAACAGAGTCCCATATTTATGGTACCCTTTAAGTATCTAAAGATCCTTTCAACCTCTTTGAGGTGCTTTTCTATTGGTCTTGCTTGATAACGTGCACAGTAACATACTGCTTGCACTATGTCTGGTCTACTCAAAGTCAGATAAATGAGTGACCCGATCATACTATGATATTTTGTTTGGTCAACGGGTGTACCACTCAAGTCTGCATCTAGTTTAGGTTTAGTATCCATTGGTGTACCAATACTATCACATTTATCCATACCATGCTTTTTAATTATTTCTAAAGCGTACTTGGCCTGGTTGATAAAGATACCTCTTGGAGATTGGTGAATGTGAAGTCCTAAAAAGAATTTTATTTCCCCCATTACGGACATCTCAAATCTACTATGCATTAATTTTTCAAATCTTTTAGAAAATTTTAGGTTTGTAGACCCGAAAATAATGTCATCGACGTAAATTTGCACAAGTAGAATGTCCTCCCCATATCTTATCATAAACAAAGTTGGGTCAATAGTACCTTTAGTAAAACCTTTGGACATCAAGAAATTTGAGAGTTCATCATACCAGGCTCTCGGAGCTTGCTTCAATCTATATAGAGATTTCCTTAGACGGTAAACTTTTTCTGGATGATCAGGATCAACGAACCCATCTGGTTATGCAACATAAACCTCTTCCTTCAGTGGACCATTTAGGATTTCTGTTTTCACATCTATATGATAGATCGGAAAGGATTTGTGTGCAACATAGGAGACGAAAATCCAAACAACCTCCAAGTGAGCAACTAGAGAAAAAGATTCCTCAAAATCAATACCCACTTCCTATGCATACCCCTTAGCTATAAGTCATGCCTTATTGCGAATAACAGTATTGTCTTCATCTTTCTTGTTTTTCCACAACCACTTTAGTTTAATCACTGTCTTTCCAAAGAGTTTTTCCACAAGTTCCCAAAATTTGAGTCGGTCAAATTGATGAAGCTCTTCCTGTATTGCCTCGATCCATGCTTGATCAGTCATTGCTTCCTTAATGTTTTTCGGTTCTGCTTTACTCATGGAGTCACGGTGAGAGAGGATATACACATTTCAAGATCCATAGCAAATTGACATCTGGTTGCACTGGCTTGGATGGATTTCTATGAACTTGTTCTAACAGGTGATCTTTGGTCCATCGGTGTTCAGATTGATGATGTTGGTAGAATGTATGCATGTTTGACGAATCAACGTAGCAATTTGATAACTTTTCTTCTTCATGTACCTGTATACTGAAGATGTTATAGAATTCGTCTTCGTCAATTTATGCATTCTCTACTTGAATCTCTGCTTGAATATTGGTATTGTTTTCCTCAGCAATGACAGTTATAGTTGGAATGATTGGTGTTGTTGTAGTTTGAACATCCGTTGTAGGTGGTGTGTCTTGTTGTTTAGAATTATCAAAGAGAGAGGAAGACTTTGGCACACTTTGATTTCCTGTAGTGAAATATTCTTCGAACAAAGGACTAAATAGAAAATCCAACTCTTGTTGTGACAAAACTGTGTCTGCTGAAGGAGAAACATTTAGAACCAGCTTTAAACTTGAAGGTTCATTGTTGTGGTCATTAATTTCGAGTTCTGAACGGCTAAGATCAGAAATTGTTAGGATTTTGAAGCTTCTACAAGTTAATACTGCTGGCTCAAGATTAATACTGCTAGTGAAGACTTAATGTTGTTAATGAAGATTGAAGAAATAAGTCTAAGTCTTTAGTACTGCTAGCTTTGTAGTTAGCACTGCCAATACAATGTTAGTACTGCCAGTAATGGTTAGTACAGTTACTTATTATTAGTACTGCTAGTGTATTGTATTAGTACTGCTTATGAGATATGCATGAGATAAATTAGGAATAGATATGAATTATCTCTTAACGCATTTTGTAAAGCCCATTAGGGTTTCCTTAGTCTATAAAAGGAACCCTGGGCATAGTTAGTAGATATAGTTCTACAGAGATCAATAGAGATCTATTAGCAATCATAGTCTTTGTAATCTATAACCTAGGTAGATTCAAGTTATAATATAAAGTTCTTTTGTGATTCTTAATATTGTTCTTCTTAGCATTATTGATTAGTTTCCGCATAATCAATAGTGTTCAAATCAGTGTTTCATTATTGTTGCTTTAGAATTATCTAAAGGAACAAACCCTTTACAAGCTAAAGGTTAAGATTTATTCAGTAAACGATCCAACAAGGACTTTGCCTTTAAACATCAACCCAAATTAGGTTTATGGTATCCTATGGATTCACCTTTTAAACTAGAAGCTTTCTCAGACAGTGACTATGAAGGAGCCAGCCTTCACAGAAAATCAACAACAGGTGGCTGTCAATTTCTTGGTAGAAGATTGATATCTTGGCAATGCAAGAAGCAGAATATTGTGGCAAATTCTACTACTGAGGCAGAATATGTTGCAGCTGCTCACTGTTGTAGGCAAGTACTATGGATACAAAATCTGTTATAATATAAAGTTCTTTTGTGATTCTTAATATTGTTATTCTTAACATTATTGATTAGTTTCCGCATAATCAATAGTGTTCAAATCAGTGTTTCATTATTGTTGCTTTAGAATTATCTAAGGGAACAAACCCTTTACAAGCTAAAGGTTAAGATCTATTCAGTAAACGATACAACATCATTTGTTTAACTCGGTTAGTTTACCTTTGTTGGATTATTACTCTTGTATTGATTATGACGTTTGAGGGCTAATACCCTTGGG